>JAODAL010064961.1:0-18453 GCA_025379985.1 Phyllomedusa bahiana
TTTTGTTAATTGTACAAATTAGAAGCCATAGATTAACACAGTCCAGAAACACTGGCATCTTCGCTTTATAAAAGCTCATTTGAAATGCACTGAGGTAGAATAGAGATCTTGATAAATCAAAACGTTAAATTCTGTATGTAAACTGGACACAGATTCTGTGTTCTGCAGACTCAAGAGAAGAAGGACCAACCAACTGGTTATCATTGCATAGTTCAAAAGCCTGCATCTCAGATGGAGTTGCATTAATGTATATGGCATGGGCAGCTTGCACATCATGAAAGTCATTATGCTAAGCAGTATACAGATGTTTTAGAACAACATATGCTCCCATTCAGATATCATCTCTTTGAGGGAAAGCATGACATATTATAGCAAGATAGTGCTTAACCACAAACCACATTAATCACAACAGCATAGCTATATAGAAGAAGAGTATACAGTAGGTGCTGAACTGGCTACCTGCAGTCCAGACCTTTTACCAATGGAAACCATTTGGCGCTTTACAAAACTAAAACTCTAGCCAAGAAAACCCAGGACTGTTGAGCAGCTAGAATCCTATACCAGTCAAGAATGGAACCACATTTCTTTACCAAAAGTCCAGCAATCAGTCTCTACAATTCCCAAACAATTACAACATGCTGTAAAAGGAAGGGCAGGTGCTACACAGTAGAAGACATGGAGATGGCCCAACATTTTAGATGTGTTGCTGCCATCGGTTTCTAAAGAGTTAACTTCTGATATGCTATCTATGTTCCAATGTGAATAAAATAGTGCTATATTTGACAATGTTTTCTTTACATTTTATATGGTGTCCTAACTTTCCTTTAATCATGGTTGTACTTCAACTTCCCCATCCCAAATAAAATGACCAACAATTGTTTGCTGGGTTGGGTAATCATAAAGTGTTGCACTCGCTAAGACTCATAGCACAACTCATTTTTCCTCCACTATATCCATCCATACTTTAGCAATAAGAATAATTTGCTCTGCTAAAGGCAGTTGTTTTCCATGAGGAAAACAGGTTTTTCTAAGAGGGTTCTTCTGCAAAGAGCTTTAAAATAAAATCACATATTAGTGTACCAATATGTTATGCATGGATTCCTGCTTATTTTACTTTTTTAATGCCTTACATCATGTATGAAAACTGTCTAGGTCTAAGACTGTCTTTATTGCCCAAGGCAACCAATCAGAGCTCCCTTTTTAAGAGCACTATATGAATGAAAAGCTCTGATTGGTTGCTAATGGAAACAAAGAAAGTCTTAGACCTAAACAGTTTTCATACATGTCCCCCATGTGTTTAAATAAGAGGGTGCTTAACTCCGTACCAGCCTTTTTTGCTGTTAGTTACAACCATACAACCTTTTAGTGTCATGTAAATCTGTAACCTTGGCTATTATTCTCTATGCTCATTTTGTAACAATGTAATCCAAGATATGCTGTGCAGGTAACTGAACAGTTAATCACATAAATTACACAGAACAATATCATAGCTTTTAACATTTACAAGTAAACTATTCCAATTGTTCTGAGACAATATTAATGATTTAATGGAATATTTATTATTAAATGCAGTTTCAGAAACGTGCTTAGTCATAAAATTGAAAGTGTACATTCCGGTAAGACATACTTCAAGAAATAAAAAGATCAAATGAGTACAATAAAATATACTGTTATCTTGGAAGAACAGTAGTGTGTAAAATCAGAACATTGCATAAAATAGGCTGTTTGGAGATAATGAGGACAAAGTTCAGAGTTTTATTGTATAAATATACAGTAGATAGAAATTTTATATATTTGAGGCTCAACTTTTTCTTTATTATTTTTCTTTATGTAGGTATTTATATTTAAGACTGTATTGACAAAAGTTGACGTCTAAAGGTTATTACAGCTAAAAACCTTACAGTTGGAGCTCATTTAAAGTTGTATAGTGCTAATATAATATTTCTGTAGGAGACTCAACCTACAACTTGAAGTTTCCAGGTGCTAAACCCTTTCCTTCAAGCTTTTCATTTCTGCTGGGAGCTAACCTATGTTTTGTGGTTTTGTCTTGGTGTGACTGTCATCATTTTTCTATAATTTGTCTAACTCGGAGAAGGCCACATGGTGTGGAAGGTGCTGTTAAGCCCTGCAGGTTCCTGTTGGTATAAGGAAATGGCACTAAGAACAAAAATAGACATTTTCTTTTCAGTTAAGCACAAACAGCTTTAATTCTGATGAGACACTCAAGCTTGGCAGTTGCAATAATCTTGAAGGTTCTCTTTAGGAGGCATAGTTCTGATTAGGTGGTAATAGTAGGTGGTATTAGTTGACGGTTCTCATGCAGCATTGTTGCAGTAAAGTCTCATATTCACATATTGGCAATGTGTCTCTGTCCCCTGCAACAATATTTTAGTACTTACAGTCTCTTAAACCTTACAGGCCCTCCTTCTAGTGGCATATTAGAGAGCAATATTCTGTAGCCTTTGTATTACAGCTTCTCACTTGGACAACACTGATGGTACTGATGTCACATGTGTCGCTGCTGTCACAGACATCCTTAATGTCACAGATGAAATGGACATTACAGACATTGCTAATTTCCCCTCTGTTGCAGATGTCCTCTGACTGCAGTGGATTTCCTGGCCATGACTTTCTGTAACTCTCTCGATGACCTAAGCAGTCCAACCATACAAGCTACTAATCTATACCTCATGACCGGTGTAATTTTTTCCATATTGCCTGAACCGCGCAGTTACCACAATATGAAAACAAAGTTACAATGGAACACGCCATTACAGTCTTTAGCATCACATGTAATAAATTGATGTTGAGGCACACAGTAATTACAGCAATTAAAAGGGATTTTGTCACATACATTGATAGCATATCAACAGGATATGCTATGAATCTCTAGAATGGGTTCCTGAAGCTCCTGCGCTGAAGCACGGCCACTCTCCATTTATTTCAAATTTAGGTCCAGACACAGCTTAAAGAAATAGGGCAATTTTGAACAGGGTTGCCTATGGCCTATTAAAGGAGATGATTCCTGGATCCCACTAATGGGGTTTGCTCTGCTCCATTGTGGGCCAGTCCAAGGCTATCTAAGGGAGATGATTCTTTGCACAGTTTAGGAGTGGCCCCTTTTCACATGTACTATTTCCTGCATCATAAGGCCAAAAGACAATGAAACTTACTTTATTATTATTATTTATTATTATTTATTTTAAAGCACCAAGGATTCCAGGGCGCTGTACATTCAAAAAGGGAGGTTACATACATATGTCAAACAAGTTTGAGATTTGAGATTGTCAAGCATTCCATTCTAAAATTATATATATTAATATGGAATTAGGTGTTTTATCTGATGCTATTTACTTGGGCAAAAAAATACAAAACATCAAATTGCATATCTGGAGAGGTTTTTTTTTTTTATTTAAATTCGGGGATTGTACAGTTTTTAGATGAAAACATGTGGGATCTGGACCATTATTATTATTATCATCATCATGTATTTTAAAGTGCCATTGATTCCATGGCAGTGTACATTCAGAAGGGGGTTACATACATAACATTTGTCAAACAAGTACAGTGATGACTAGTGAGGAGCGATTGCGTCAACTATCGTCATCGGATCGATAGTCGATATCGTCAATTATCATGCCGATATCCGATAAAAGATAATCGCCGATGACCATTAAAGTCTATGGGAAAGGAACAACACCTTCATTCTTACACCCAAACAGGGCTGGAGAAGCTGGAATTAACATCCACAACAGTAAAATGGATACGTGCTACATCTTAGGTAACACACTTAGGCAACAAGAGTCACAGAAAAAAACTCACAGACTATTCACAATCCCTGTCTTGTACCACAGCATGAACCTTAAACCTACATGACCCACAAATTAAAAAGTGCCAGTAGGCAATATGATTTGAACCATCATTTTACTTGAACTGGACATTGACTATCCCTGTCCTGGAACGCAGCATGACCCTTAAACCTGTCTGACCCACAGATTAAAAAAAAATTCTAAAGATGAAGTGAATAAATGGAATACAGTTTTTTCACGAAACCTTGGTGTCTTTTACAGTCTCCTCACCGCAAAACCAGCAAAATGAACTTTTGGGAACTGAGAATAAAAAATTGCAGTAAGAAATGATCATTTTAAAAAAAAAGTTTTCAAGAGGACCATTTCTTTTGGAAGAGGAATGTGATGTAGACCGGCATCTAATCGGTGACCTCAGCAATTGGGGCCACAACATCATCTGAGATCCATGCCTGATTCATCTTGATGAAAGTCAAACGATCAACATTATCTGTGGAAAGCCGGATGCGTTTATCTTTAATGACTCCTCCAGCTGTGCTGAAGGTCCGGTCAGATATGACGCTGGCTGCTGGGCAGGACCACACCTCTATGGCGTGGCCAGCGAGCTCGGGCCATTCATCCATTTTGGATACCCAGAAATCGACTGGGTCCGGAACGTATCCAAAAACATCGGTGGTGAGACGCAGATAGTCGTGCACCATGATCTTAAGCCGGTCTCTGTGTGTTGTATGTAGAGATGGGCGAATTTCTCAAAAATTCGATTCGGCCACTTTGCCGAATTTCCCGACAAAATTAAATTTTGTTCCGAATTACTTTGGGACGAATCATGTTAAAAAACAGCAATTTCCAGGCTGCACAGCGCCTGCAGGGTGCTGTAGAACAGTGTGCCATACTTAAATATGCAGAGGGAGCTTGGTTTGGTCTTCATACAATGTTGTGTTTTAGTATGACACGCATATGACTGCCGCCGCTCTTAGAATCTGGGCAATTAAGAGGGCAAAACTGATCAAAAAACTCAAGCGGGAATGTAGCCTGATAAAGTCATGCCAGCGAAAGCTGGAAAAAAACAAGCTGAGAGCTCAGGTGGCAACATTAGTGACAGAGTGTGGAGGTTACGGCAGCAGCCACAGCAGCAGCATGAGGTCAGACAGTGGCACAATGACATTCTGGAGGTGGCAAGAACAGGAGTAGTCCAAAGAGTGGCACAATGACAAATTGTGGAGGATACAGCAGCAGCCAGAGCAGCAGCATGAGGTCAGACAGTGGCACAATGACATTCTGGAGGTGGCAAGAACAGGAGTAGGCCAAAGAGTGGCACAATGACACAGTGTGGAGGTTACGGCAGCAGCAGCATGAGGTCAGACAGTGGCACAATGAAATTCTAGAGGTGGCAAAAACTGGAGTAGGCCACAGAGTGGCACAATGACACAGTGTGGAGGTCAGGGCAGCAGCAGCATGAAGTCAGACAGTGGCACAATGACATTCTGGAGGTGCCAAAAACTGGAGTAGGCCACAGAGTGGCACAATGACACATTGTGGAGGTCACGGCAGCAGCAGCATGAGCTCAGGCAGTGGCACAATGACATTCTAGAGGTGGCAAAAACAGGAGTAGGCCACAGAGTAGCACAATGACACAGTGTGGAGGTCATGGCAGCAGAAGAATGAGGTCAGACAGTGGCACAATGACATTCTGGAGGTGGCATAAACTGGAGTAGGCCACAGAGTGGCACAATGACACAGTGTGGAGGTCACGGCAGCAGCAGCATGAGGTCAGACAGTGGCACAATAACATTCTGGATGTGGCAAAACAGTAGTAGGCCACAGAGTGGCACAATGACAGAGAGTGGAGGTGATGGTGGCAGCAGCATGAGGTCAGACAGTGGCACAATGACATTTTGGAGGTGGCAAAAACAGGAGTAGGCCACAGAGTGGCAAAATGACACATTGTGGAGGTGACGGCGGCAGACACAGCAGCAGCAAGAGGTCAGACAGTGGCACATTGACATTCTGGAGGTGGCAAAAAAATGAGTAGACCACAGAGTGGCACAATGACACAGTGTCGAGGTCACTGCAGCAACATGAGGTCAGACAGTGGCACAATCACATTCAGGAAGTGGCAAAACGTCGTAGGCAGGAGATTGGAGGTGACCGTGGCAGTAGCATTGAGGGTCAAACAGTGGGCACAAATGGACATTCTGGAGGTGGCAAAAAACAGGAGTAGGCCATAGAGTTTCACCATGACACAGTGTGGAGGTCACGGCTAGCCAGCATGATGTCTGGCAGTGGCACAATCACATTCTGGGGTGGCAAAGAATGGAGTAGGCCATAGAGTTTCACATGTCACAGTGTGGAGATCACGGGCCAGCAGCAGCATTGAGGTCTGCAGTGGCACAATGGACATTCTGGAAGGTGGCAAAACTGGAGTAGGGCCACAGATGGCCACAATGACACAGTGTGGAGGTCACGAAGCTGCAGCATGAGGTCAGGCTAGTGCACAATGACATTCTGGATGGTGGCCAAAAACAGGTGTAGGCCACCAGAGTGGCACAATACACAGTGTGGATGATCACGACAAGCTGAAGCATGAGGTAAGGCAGTTTCAAATGACATTCTGAAGGGTTGGCAAAAGAAAAGGTGTAGGCCACGAGGTGGCACAATGACACAAGTGTGGAGGTTCCCCACCACTGGCCGCAGAAGCATGAAGGTCAGACAGTGGCACAATGACATTCTGGGGTGGCCAAACCAGTAGTTAGGCCACAGAGTGGCACAATGACAGAGTGTGGAGGTGACGGTGGCTGCTGCATGAGGTCAGACAGTGGCACAATGACATTCTGGAGGTGGCAAAAAACTGGAGTAGGCCACAGAGTGGCACAAAGACACAGTGGCAGAGGTCACTGGCAGCAGCAGCATGAGGTCAGACAGTGGCACAATGACATTCTGGAGGTGGCAAAAAACAGTAGTAGGGGGGACCACAGAGTGGCACAATGACAGAGAGTGGAGGTGACGGCGGCAGGAGCAACAAGCATGAGGTCAGAGAGTGGTCACAAATGACACAGTGAGGATGTCACAGCACGAGCAACAGCTGCAGCAGCATGAGGGTCATAAAGTGGCACAATGTCAGAGTGTGGAAGGTGGGTGGGCAATACCAGTCCCTGGTAAAGATGGTTTGGTGGCAGATGGAGTAACTGTCAGCTGATGTGTGGCATCAGGCGGGTGGCGGCATTAGAATAGTGGCTGAGGCCAGGTTTAGTTTGACCAATTAATTTCATTTCTCATCAGTTTGGGTTGAGGGTCATGGCTGATGTAGTCTGAGCCTGCCTAAGGCATTGGTGTTTGGAAATCTGGCCGATCACGCCTGATTTCATCTTGACATAGGTCAGTCGTACCCAAATTTCCCGTGGACAAGCGGGTTCTCCTTGGGGGTAACGATGCGTCCCCGCCGGTACTGGAGCCCGCTCTGATGCCACATATGGCCGGGCAGGACAGCTTCTCCGCTGCAAACTTGGGCAAGTTGCGGGCCACACATCCAGTTTGGGCTGCCCTGTTGTCCAGCGGATCTCTAACTGGTCGGTGGCTAGAGTGCTGTCCATGTAGGCCACCACCTGTTGGTTAAGGTGTCTTGCTCTTGTTCCTGCTGCTTGCTGCTGCTGCGACTGCCCTCATCACTAAGCCGGGGCCCCTCCAGGGGTGAGGAAGTGCTCATAGTTACTCCAGACTTAGTTGCTGCTGATGGAGCTGGCACTGCTACTTACCCCCCACCTCTCCCCCAGCTGCAGCAGGCAGTAATACTCGTGAGCGCTGAAGAAAAGAACCACCCGGTCAGACATGTCTGAGGAGGGACGAGGGCCGCACTTTGGCAGCGGCCAATGACATATGGAGGATTTCCCTTATAGTATTTAAGTTTGTCTTCCCTCCAATAGCTGGGAAAAAGGCTCCCATTTTGGACTGGTAGCGAGGGTCAATAGGGTGGAGAGCCAGAAGTTCATCCCTCTGCCGGATGGTGACTATATCGGCTTCTCTAGCCAGTGCAATCAGCATGCTGCGGGCCATCTGACAAGTGACTCCGAGGGGCTCCCTGCCTCATCTCCACTGTATACTGCCACGGTGCTTGCGGGTCAATCTGCCTTCATCCTTCCTATCTCCATCTACCTCCTGCTCCTGCTCTTCTCTCTTGTCACCTGGGTAGAAAATCCACTCATTTCACCAGACATTGCTTCTGCTCCAATGTCTCCTCCTCCTCCATTTCGTCCCACAGGGGACTCATGTGGCGCGAGATGTAGTCGCAACGTCTCAGTCTGCCCAGACAGATTTTCCGCATTGTTCCAGGACATAAAGCAGTGGAATGGACGTTATTTATTCAATCCCGTAGGGCCTGGACGACTGACAAATAAAGTGGGCCTCCTCGAATGGCATCAAGAAACGGCCAGGTGTCACCTCATGAGCCTGCCACTGGCTGCATTCAAAGTTACACTGGGGGAGTACTCTGTCGCCTGGATCATCAAAAAAATCGTGTAATGGCCTTGCTCTGTTCATACAGTCTAGTCACAAGATGTGCAGGGCTGGAATTCCACGGAGATGGAAAATTCGCATATTTCAGAGTGTGTTGGGCGGAGGCCGTTCTGCCGCTGCAACTCGAGGATGTTGTTCGGTTTTGTAGGAGATGGATGAAGTGCTTTGCACAGTTCCTGGCCATTTTCAGAATCTTATGAAGATCGGTGGAAGACTTAAGGAATCACTTTCACAACCGATTGAACACATGCGCCATGCAAGGGCGCAATGGACCATCCATCCTTCGGTTTGCAGCAGCCGAACACCATGTTACTCCTTTTGTCCGTCACCATAAGTGTTACCGATTTGCTGTTAGAGGGAGAAAGAATTCCACACATCAGATTTCTTGCTGCATGACACGGAGCAGTTCCTCCCCTGTGTGACTTCGTTTCGCCGGGTAAATGCCAGGTGCTAGACTGGTGACACCGTGTGCCCTAACATGTGGTATGATGGAGCAGTACTTGTGGAGGCTGAGATGGTGGTGGTAGTGGAAGGACGGAGGTGGACATTGGAGCAGGGCAGCAGTTTGACAACGTTGGAGGAGAAAGCGGCATCTCCTGTCCAAGTTGTTGGTGTGCCTGGAAGGAGCAACATTCACCCAATGGCCGGTAAAGACATGTACTGCCATGACCGTAGTTTACAGCTCCAGAGTACGCGCTGACGTGCACCTTGGAAAAAACGATAAGCTCAAGGAAACTGGCCACTTTCTGTTCTACATATTTATGAAGTGCTGTTGGTACTGCATTTTGGAAAACGAAAATATACAGCTTGGAATCTCCATCTCGGCTCGGCACAAGCCATTAGTTCTCTGAAGGTGCAGAGTCCACATTTGGACAGGGGAGGGACCTGCAGTACCAAAACACTTGGACAGGAGCACAGTCAGCTGTGCACCTTAGGATGGTTGGTCGATTTACTGTTGTCTCTTTGCAATAGCCCCGCTGCACGGGACTGCTGGCGGCCAGATGAAGTAGCGAGGAGCAGGAGCATTGGACCGGGAGATGTTGGAAAAGAGAAACAGCTCCCTTCTGCAGAGAGTGGTGGAGCCTTCCCTTGATGGCTGCAATGGCAATGTGTGCCACTGGGCCGCTGCTGCCCCTGCTGCTGGCGGAAGGATGAACCACCACATCTGAGGCACGTTATCTCCCGCCACAGGATGTTGCGCTGATTTTTGTGTCTGAAGCAAGGGCGGTGGGCCAACGTTTAGCTCCCTGGCATGCTTCCCTTTTCTGCCTACACATTCTAAATATACCCATATTCGGCTCCTCCGGTGTCTTAGCAAAGAACTGCCCACACCGCCGGAGTAGCTGATTTTACCGCCAACGCTACGCACATGAGTGGACTCCTACCGCAGCTGCCATCGCTGAGCCCCTGTGAACGCTACCTTCTTTGGACCTGCGAACGTGGGTTTTATACCCCGTGGCGCTTGGCTCCCGACCTCACACTGCTGCTTACCTGCCTGACTCACGGACCATACAAACCCACTTGCTGGCTGCGCCGCTGCCTGACGCGCAGCTGACATGTGTGTGCTTCTCCTGACGCTGATGAAGCCCTTGCTTCACCAGCTCCCAAGGGCAGGTCGGCTAACATCATCATTATTTTTGTTGTTCATCGTCACTGCTGTCACTCATCATGTCTTGGTTATGCAGAGGGCTGACCACTCACAACTAGTGGATGAGCGACTACGTCGACTATGTCATCGGGTCGATAGTCGATATCGCCAATTATCAAGACGATTTTCCGATAGTCGATAATAGATTATCGACGATGACCATTAAAGTCTATGAAGAGGAACAAGTGCCGGAAAAAAGGAGTCCTCTCAACCACCATTTAGTTCGTACTGGACACTTGAATTTTACCTGTTCTTTACCACAGTATGACCATAAACCTGTCTGACCCACGTATTAAAAAGTGCGGAATAAAGGAGTCTTTGGAAACCACCATTTTAGTTTCACTGGACATTGAACTATATATGTCCTGGGCCACAGCATGAGCCCAAACCTGCATGACCCCAAGAATTTAAAAAGTGCCGGAAAAAGGAGTCTTTGAACACCATTCTAGTTGAACTGGACATTGACGATATCTTTCCTGGGGCCACAGCATGAGCCCACAAACCTGCATGACCCAGATCTTTATAAAGTGCCGCAAAAGGCGTCTTTGAACCACCATTTTAGTTGAACTGGACATGACTATTCCTGTTTCTGTACAAAAGTATGACATTTAAAACCTGTCTGGTACCCACAGATTAAAAAGTGCTGGGAAAAAAAGGAGATTTGAACCATCATTTTATTTTCATGGACATTGACTATATCTGTCCTGGGCACAGCATGAGCCCCTAACATGCGATGACCCCCTGATTTAAAAAGTGCCAGAAATAGGGAGTCTTTTTAACCACATTTTAGTTTGAACTGGACATTGACTTTACCTGTCATGGGTACCTACATCTGTTCAAGTCTTCCTGTACCTCCCTTGACAAATCAGAGGAATAAATTGTTTCAGCTATTTCGTACATGCGAAGGTAGTAGTTTAATTTAGAAACACAATTTTCTTAAAATAGTATGGAATACCACCACATCTTTGTTTCTCTTTTTTTTATTGTATTAAATGGGGTTGTTCTCACTACAAGAATTGCTAGTATGTTAAAGATCTTGCAATAAAAGTCAATTTTTCAATAAAGGGGGCCATTAAAAAAAAATGTTCTACCCACCTGTTTTGACGCACCCTACCCCTTTGGCTCTCTTGACAATTGTGAAGAACAAATGTCTGTTGAAACCACATTTTTTTTTAGAATAGGACCTGTAGTCTGGGTGCATTTCACAGCAAAATGCCCAAAAAAAATTGAAAACATGACCCTTGAGCCACTTTTGCAATTGTAAAGAACAAATGTTTTGTTAAAAAACCCCATTTTTTAGAATAGGACCTGTAGTATTTCTGCATTTCAAAACAACATGACCCAAAAAATTAAAAAATGACTTCTCAGCCACTGATAAAAATTGGGAGGGGAAATGCCCCTTAAAAGCCACATTTCTGTTCCAAGGACCATATTATAGCTGTATTCACAGCACCATGACCGCAAAAAAATTATAAAAATGACATCTCAGCCACTGTTAAAAATTGTGAGGGAGGAAAAAGCCACTTAAAAGCCACATTTCTGTTCCAAAGGACCATAAATTTTAGTTTTATCTAACAGCACCATGACCCCAAAAAATTATAAAAATGACTTCTCAGCCACTGTTAAAAATTGTGAGGGAGAAATGCCACTTAGAAGCCACAATTCTGTTCCAAGGACCCTGATTATAGCTGTTTTCTCAACAGCACCATGACACCAAAACCATTGACAATGCAAAAATTCTAAAGATATAGTGAGTAAAATGGAATACGGTTTTGTTATTAAACCTTGCTGTCTTTTACAGTTCCTCACAGCAAAACCAGCAAAATGAATTTTGGGAAAAGAGAATAAAAATTCCCAGAAAGAAATGATAATTTAAAAAAAAGTTTTTCAAGGGACCTTTCTTTTTGGAAGAGGAATGTGAAGCAGACCTGGGAAACAAATCGGGGCCCCGGGGTTTAATTTGGGGCCACAAAAATTCATCAGAGACCATGCCGATTCATTTTGATGAAAGGGGTCAAACGTTTCCCATTATTTTGGGAAACCCGGGAAATGCGTTTGGGTGTAATGACCCCTCCAGCTTTTGTGAAGGGTCGCTTATATATGACGTTGGGTTCCCTGGGCGGAAAACACCTCTAGGCGTGGGTGTGCGCCCTGGGGCCCCAATTAAAACCTTTTTTGGATCCCCAGAAGTAAATTTGGGGTTTGGGAAACTTTTTTTAAAAAAAACATGGGGTGTTGAGACGCAGTTTGTCGTGCACCAGATTTTAAAGCGGGGTCTCTGTTTGTTGTATGTGTGCCCGCATTACATGCGTTGGTGAGGTGGTAAAAAAAGTTTGGGCCAGAGGTCAGCCCTAGGCTTCTGCCAAAATTGCCTGCTGCTGCTGCTGCTACGGATACTTGGCATCTACTGCTGTCCCCGTCGCTAAAGGTTTTTCCCAAACCCGGGGACATTTAAAGAATGTGAAAAGCAACGAAAAAAGATGTCTAAATTGATCCACCAAAAGGTTTCTCCTTTTCCCTGCTTTTTAAACTCTCTTTTTTCGGTGGGTGGAAGGGAAAAGTGCTAAAGGTTTTTTTTTTGTCCGGGGATCCAGGAGGGGGGAACCCAAAGTAACTGTTGTTCTTTTGTGGCCCTTAATACGAGGATCATGTTTGGAGGAAAGGGGAGCATCCAAGATAAAGGGTGGAGATGGAGCCTTTTTTTCCCCAACCCTTTCTCGGTCGAGGGGGGCATTTTGAAAACTGATTTCCCTTAATCTTCCCTCCTCCGCCTAATTTTGGGCCCAAAACCTTTTTCCAAAGGCAAGGACTTTGGGAACGTCGGTGTCTAGTAAAAACCCCCTCCCCCTCCCCCGCTTCTTGGGCCCCAGCTTAAAACACAGCCCTGACTTCCCTCAAGGGATGCAAAATGAGAGTGATGCCCCCGCCTTGAAATAGCCCTAAACCCCGAACCCATCCCAAATAAAGCCCCGTAAAATTGTTAAACTGTCGGGCCTTGTGGTTTCGAGGGGGGAAAAGGGGGCCCTCCTTTGTCCGCATCTGTGTCCATTTTCCCCCTCCATCGTGGGTGGGACCTGTTGTTTCAAAAGTGAAAAAAGGGATCGTTCCGAAAAAAAGATCCCCAAAATGCTCTTGCTGAAAAGGGGCATTGTCTGAAATGCCCATTTTGGGTTTGGTTTTCTTAAAAAATACCCAAGGATGGGGCAGAGCCCCTTTTCACCTGCCCCCATTTCTCGGTGGCTAAACACCCGGGTCCGCACCGTTGCTTGTCAGGCCATGTTTTCACTTCGAAATGCGTAATGGCATTGTGTTTGCTCCCACAATCACGGAAAAGCGGGAGGGGGGAAATTTTTCCAGGTTTTTTGGGCCCGTCAACAATGAGCCCGGTTGAGGGGGAAAGGCCCAGAGCTGAAATGAAACGCACCCCGGGGGGGAGAAGCAAGGGGTGCAAAAGGCGGGAGTTGCAAATCAGACCTCGACCCTTTTCCAAAACCCGGCAGTCCAGCCCCGGGGTTGGGCGTTTTGGAAAATTTTCTGGACGAAAAGGGTTTTCTTTGGAAAATTGTCCCCGGCCCAAAGGGATGGTTGGTTCCAGCTCCCGATTTAAGGGGGCAAAGATTTCGAACGTTATAGCCCCACCCCTTTCCTGGCAAAAGGTTTTTGGGTCCCCCAGCCAGCGCCCCCGGTCTCATTCCCGGAGAGCCGTCCAAGTTTCCTGCCCTGGTGTGGGAGGGGTTTTTTCCCAAGACAGTTTAAATTTTCAACACGGTGGGTTTCTCGGGCACGTGATGCCCCCAGAGGACCTTGGGGGAAATACCCCCTGCCCACCCCTGCGGTTTTAAAGGCCCGTGCGCCGACCCTGAGGCCACCGTCACCCCGAGTCATCAAACCCACTAACCCAGTGAGCTGTCACAGAGATATAGTGGCCTTGGGCCGTGCTTATGGGTCCATGTGCCCCGGTGGTCAAAATGGATTTTTGGGGGGGACACAGTTGCGGACAACTCGTTTAAAATTTTTAGATGACCGGGTTCCCCGGGGCGGGGGAAGGCTTTTTTTTAGGCCAAAAAAAAAGCCTGCTCGGCACTGGTATTAGGGGCAGGAAAGGGGGCCATGGGGGGCGGAACCCATCTGTGTCCACCAGAGGGAAAAAAGGCCCAACATTTCCAAGGCCAAAAGCCTGGAAAAATCCCAAAATTCGGCTTTTGGCTTTGGGATGGTTTGGGGGTTTAAAATGTTTCTTTTTGCTCCCAAAAACCCGGAAGAAGAAGGCTTGCTTGGGGAGACTGGCCCCTGTACAGCGTTTCAGGCGTCAAACTGGTGGAAGGGGAAGGGGTGGGTGGATCTTGGTGGGACTCGGGCGGCCCATGGAAGCTGAAGGGAGGGATCCCTGTTTATGACTCTGAGAGGAACCCTGGGGAGCTGAGGGGGAAAGTTGGTGGTGGCGGAAGGAAAGGGGGAGGACGGAGAAAAGAGGGGGTGTGACAGTGGTTGGGAAAGGGCCCCGGGGTCAGTCCCGGCCTTTTTTTGGGCCCAAATGTTGCCTCCCCTTTCAAAATCATGCATTCGCTGCATGTGACTAGACATGTTTGGGGGTGGTTAACCACCTAAGGTTTTGCCTTACTGATGCGTTTTTCGGAAAGGCGGGGATATTTATATGCTGGGGTGAATCGAGGGTTTCTCAAAGAAGGCCCCGGCCTGGGGAGGTCCTGGACCTTTTTTTTTTCGGGGGAATTTAAACGAGGAGCGGGGTTTGCGTGACCGTGGCTGGCGGAATCATAAAAAGCGGGCTTTTTGAGGCGGGGGGCCCCTATGACACTTACCCATCGTTTTTCTTCCCCGGTTCAGTGATGAAAAGGGTCGCAAGCAAAAATTTTGTTGGGAAAAGACCACGTTGGATCCGCAAAAGGGGTCATCACCCTCATCAACACAGGGGGCTTGGTGTCCTGGACCCTTCTGAAACCCCGGAACTGTGGGGGTTCAAGGCCCAAAAAGGGACTGGGAAAGGGGTTGTCGAATGCCTTTGGGGGTTTTTCCTTGAAACCCGGGTTTTTCTCCTCCCCTGATGGCATCAGTAAATGGGTCAGAAACAGCAAAATCATCCTCTTTGGCCTCTTGTTTTTTTAACTTTCCCTTTTGAACCCAAAAAAACCGCAGTTTTTTAAACAAAACCCGGGCTTCAGAAATGTAAATTTTCCACAGTGGTGGGTAACGAAATTGACATTTGGGCTTTCCTTTGCTTTTGTTGGAGGATGCGATGATGCTGGGTGACGCATTTGTGGCCCTGACTGGGGGGACGAGGAGGTAAAACTGTGGTTTAAAGGGTTTCATTAAACATGAAAAAAAGATTGGCGGGCTGTTGTTAATGAGATTCTAGGGCCCTGACCCAGGGGATGACAGGCCTTTACGGTCCTGCCTTTCCCAAAGGTTTCCCCTGGCTTGGGTGTTGTCGCCCCAAACACTGGAAGGAGCACCTTCTTTTCGTTCCTTTCCTCCAGTCCTACCCCCCCCTTTTTCTTGCTTACCCCCCTTTCATTTTTTCCCCCATGTTCAGGGAAAAATTAAAAAAAGGAAGGGATGGAAGAGTTTTTTAAAAATTTTCTTATTAAAAAGACGGGGAAATCCCCAGCTATTCTTAAATCCCCCTAATTTCCTTTAGCCAAATTGGGTTAGAAATGAAATTTTTTCTTGCGGGAAAACCTGTTTAAATGGGTCTTTGGGGGGAAGAACCGTTAAAACAAAATCAACAGTGTTTTTCCTTAGTCCCAGGGATTTACAAATGCCCAGTTGGAAAAAGGATTTTATAGTTTTAAAAAAAAAATATTTACAAGTGGATTCTGCCCAAAATTGGGTTCACCCAAGCCCCAAAAAAAACTATTCAGAAGTTAACGGATTGGGGAAAATTGCATTTTTTTGCAGCAATGACAAATGAGAAAAAATTGCCCAGAAAATTTTTTTTATCAGAAATTTTTGTCGTGGCCCATTTTTAAAAAAAAAAAGGGGCGCCCCGTGCAATAAGTATTTAAAAAAATTATACTTATAAACAAACGGGGGTTTTTGCACCAATGAAAAACACCCCAAAAGGTTTAAATACAAAAATTTTTTGTATCCAAATTTAAGAAAAGGTGGCTTTTGACAAAAAACTGGGGCGGAAACCCAAAATGCCCCAAAACAGCTATTTAAAAGTTATACGGATAAGAAAAGGTGGGTTTTGCACTTATGAAAAACACCTGCAATTACTAGCAAATTTCTGTATCCTAATATAAATACAAGGTGGGTCTTTGAACAAAAATGGAAAAAAGAACCAAAAATACCCACAGGTATAGTGAATATAATAAAGCTATCAAATACCTCTAAAGCCAAGCATTGCTGAAAACCAGAGAGAGGAATAAATGGCCATAAAACATAACTTTTAATGTCAGAAAAATTAAAATACACACTAATGCATATCCAACACCCTCAAGGGTATCTTGACAAAGGTGTGACAGAGGTAAGAACACTCACAGCAGTAAAGGCACACATGTGGGACAAAGGGACCAGTAGATTTGTATGTGATTTGTATGTGAAAGGGAACTATTACTCCCTAGCCTAAATTACAAATCGGGAAAGTCGCCCCAATAAGGGCGGTCCTGGCAGGTGCCTGACCCTGCAAACACTTACCCTAGATACAATCCTAAAGGTCCCATCCCAACATGTTTCGATCCTCCAGAAAAGATCGCATCAGGGGATGATTAGGAAAGCGGAGACCAAAGGAAGAAATGCTACAGTATTATAACTGAGACACAAACAGAGTACCTCATAGAGCTGCACCAAACATATATTCATAAAGATCCAGGTAAATCAATCAAAGTAGATACATACAGAGTATTTAAGTTGAGCAGCACGAAGTAGGGTACAGGCATCAAACGACATAAAGAGGAATCCTGCAAGAGGATAATGCAGGAGGGACGTCCCACACCCTGTAAGGGTGTCCCAGCAGTGGCCAGACGAGAGAGAGACCTTTGAACAAAAATGGGCTGCGCCAAAGAAAAACATCTATTTAAAATTTATACGAATAATAAAAGGTGGGTATTGCTCCTATGAAATACACCTGCAATTACTAGCAAATTTCTGTATCCTAATATAATTACAATATACACTCTCCTTTCAAAAGCCTGCCTGCCTGTCTGGCTGTGTTCTCCCCCCCCCCCCCCCCCCCTCCCCGCAGCTGTACAGCGATAGATGTTTCTTTAAAAGTCTCTGTATAACTACCTAAGAGATGAAATTCTAGAATCTACCTATGTTCTAATGTTGACAGCTCAAAGCATAGTTGTCTGTATTAATAGAGAGAAATTTGTCTATGAGCTGAGCTGAGCTGAGCTGTATTGAAAGAGATCTAGCACACTTCCTGCTCTAGTGAGAGACACTGAAACACTGATGATGAACAGAAAACGCTGTTTTATGCAAAATGAGGTCATGTGATTTTTCCAGCCAATGACAACCATACACATCACAGTCATGACGTCGCACACCCAGCTCACCATGCTCTATGCTCTAAGCTGATTTGCTGGCCGCAAAAATGACATAAAGCGCCGAAAATGGCAGATAGTAATAGATTATAGATTCTCACCTAAAATATCGCGTGATCGGAAATTTCCGATTAACCTAAAAAGCGTGCCGATTTCAACTTTGTCGATTATAATCGCTCATCCCTAGTGATGAAGATTAGAGATGATCGAACCCTAAAAAGTTTGAGTTCCAGTCGAACCTTGAACTTTGAGAAGTTTGGTTCAAAAGTTCGCGTCGAACCCGAACTTCGAACCCCTTTAAAGTCAATGGGAGAAGATGTACAGGTAAATTTTTATACCTATACAAGTGAGGAGAAGCTGTAATTACCATCCTTAACAGTACACCAACAATAGGAGCATTATTTACCGGGCACAACACATTGAAATGCGCCTAAAAATTATACTGTGTGCACACAGCATATCATTACTAGTTTATGTAATGCGCCTATCACCTATAAACTATTGATGATATGTTATACGCCTCCGTGCACAATGCGCCTCAATTGGAGAATTACAGACACTACCAATGACATGCTATGTGCCGTGATTTGCGCATTGCCCCTAAAATGGCGCAATGCATCTTTTTAGGCGCTCTATGTTTACTATGCAAGGTATACTGAGGCAAGATTTTTGAGAGGATCGTACTTTCAGGCGCACTTTACACTGATTTATTGTACCCAAAAACTATTAAAATAGCATGTTGAACGCGATGCAGAACGCGAACATTTACTCAAATGAACAGTAAAATGTTCGGTTCGGCTCGAGTTCTAAAGAATTGTGAAGTTTGACTCGAGCTTAGCTTTTCTTGAATGGTTCGATCAACACTAATAATGGTGAATTACTTAAAACTGGCACAGAGGGAGAGAGGGCCCTGCCCGCAAGGGCTTACAATCTACAATGGAGGAGGAAAGACAGGAAGGGAAGGGGAAACATGTTTATGGGGGGA
>JAODAL010064962.1:0-18452 GCA_025379985.1 Phyllomedusa bahiana
AGTCTCCCTTTTTGGGGTGCGGGGGAAAAGAGTTTAGTACCGTTAAATTATTTGAAGTATTTTTTTTTATTTACAAGTTCCCTTGTTGGAGTACATCGGACCGGTGTCGGATCTATTTTTACAAAATGGTCAACGAGGGATGTTGTTTTGGGGAGTTTGTTTAAATAAAGTGTTCTGCCATTTGTGTTTCTTTATTTTATTTCAGTGTTACTAATGAAAATCTCTGACAAACACTTCTCCTTTCGCTGGGTAAGAGTGTCAGCCAGCTGTGTCTTTTGTCACCCCGAGGTTGAAAAGAACATACTCCTGATAACTTTAGCCTGTCGGATTTACCTTGGTTGGTTAAAAAAAAGGTGGGAGAACCTACATTATTTTTTTAAACCATTTCTTTGTTGAAAATCTAAAAAGAAAGAAATAGTTAAAAAAAAAAAAATAGAAGATACAGGCTAATACTGCTAAGATATCTGTCCACAGTTATTGATATCTTTCCACCCAAACAACACCGTCAGTGGATGCCCCAGAACCAGACCAACAAATTAGATAGTGTCTGCTTCTGATGGTATCCAGACTCTTCCCAGTACCCCTGGGGTAATAGTGACGGAGTTACTGTCGGTCTTGGGCTAATAACATCCTGACCATTTTATTGAAAAAATAGGGCATAAACTCAGTTACTGTCTTATCATTGGTTCAGGCTGCTGCTCTCTCTTTTTTTTACTTGAGATCTGCCGCCTCAGACAGATCTGCGGTTATAGACAACAGCTGTCACGGGTGTCTCTGCGACACCCTCACCCCAGCTGTGTCCCTCGCTGCGAGCAGCGCTGCGTCCCGACCCTTGGGCTGCAGGCATGCTTGCAGCTCCCTTCACTTACCTCGCCGCGCTCCTGCTGTGCTTCAGGCGTGTGTCTCTGCTGCTGACAGAATGCGCGCTTGCCCCCTAGAGGGCGCGTGCGCCACTGCAGCTCAATTTAAAGGGACAGCGCGCCGGTGATTGGTTTCACCGGGCGCTGACCCTATTTAAGTCCTGCCCCTTCCTTACTGCCTTGCCAAATCGATAGTGCCCTGTGCCTAGAGAGGAAGCGTTCCGAAGTATCTTGTTTGTCTACTGTGTACCGTACCTTCTGCCTCCGTCCCTTGACCATGAACCATTGCCGCCTGTCCTGACCTTCTGCCTGTCCCCGACTACGAGCCAACTTCACAATTCTGGACCGCGCAAAACACCTTGGCCGCCACCGCAAGCAAGTCACGTCAGGGGTAGCGACCTGGTAGCAATACGCCGCAGCAAGTCCATCCCGCTTTGCGGCGGGCTCTGGTGAAAACCGGACCTACTAAGACTCCAATCCCTGGCGTGGCTTACACCGTCGCTTGCGGTGGTCTAGAGGATCCACTACCAGAACAGTTACAGCAGCCAATCATTCAACAAAAAAATGTGTATACAGAGCACTCACTAAAATGATATTATCAGATAATTCCTTAGGTATACAGAAATAAATGATCAGTAGTGTTGATCGAACCGTTCTAGAAAGTTCTAGTAGAACTTCTCGAATTTTTAGAACTCAAGCCGAATTGAACATTTTACTGTATGTTCAAGTAGAGTTCTAGTTCTACACGCCATTTTCTGTTTTGTTTTCAGCGGCTTTCAGCACTTTTGGCAGCCATCCAATCACCTTTCTGCACTTTTCTGCACTTTTGGCGGCCATCCAATCAGTGCAGAGCACAGAGAAGTGTCAAAAACATTATCGCTGAGGTGTAGGGCTCTCATTGACTGCTAAAATCAGATGACCATGTTATATATATTTCACTGTATTGCCTTGTGAACGGCATTTTCAGCTCACTCTCTGTACTGTATAGACTGTTCTTAGTTAGATCGCATTTTCCTCTCCATAGACATCAATAGTTAGGGAGTTTGGTATTGCTGGCTGTATTTTTCCCACACCCAGAAGCTGTTATTTGGTGACATTTACAGGCTCACATAATGCCTAACTCATATATACATGGATATATATTATATAGAGTGCTTGGATTTCCTAAATCATAGTCAGTGCCCAAACGTTCTGTTTTTGCAGTTTTGGCAGTTCAGTAATTGTATAACACACTGTCTCCAAATCTCCTATGTGTCAAAGGGGCTTTTGGGTCCCCACTGTACCTACTATAGCTACGCCCCTGCTTGCAAGCTGTCCTCATCTTTTCAGTTAGCCATTGAAAGGAATGAAGTATTTTAGCCTCTCAATTTTTCTCTGTCACTTTTAGAGCAAATTTTCTTCACTAAGTTGTTCCACGTATCCAGTTTACTGGATGGTAAGTACAGCTTTTCCTCACCTGTATAGGTATAAAAATTAACAAAAGCATCTTCTCCCATTGACTTTAATGGGGTTCGAGTTCTAGTTCGAATAGAACCTTGAACCGAACATACTAAAGTTCGAGGTTCTAATCGAACTAGAACTTTTTACTGCTCGCTCATCTGTAATGATTAGTAGTAAACTAAGATCTGAAAACTTTGTTAGATAGTATGGTAGATTTTATATTTGCTTTGTAAATAAACAGCTGAATCTGAACTAGCTGGTCTGGATATGGATGCACAGTTGATTTTACCCTTATATTTTAAAGGGGTTATGCCACAAAGTAAAATTGATGTGCGAAACTTGCAAACTAAATAATAAAAATTTTCACCATTCATCATTATTAAAAATGATGGACCGTTTTGGTTTTAGCTGCTCCTTTAGTGATCCATTGTTTACATCTCGTCTCCAGGGGATACGACCAGGGCTGAGAGCTCCTCACTCCTGGTCAGACATCACCCCTCCTCTCAGGCAGCTACTGAGTGTTCGAACCCCAGGTGCTGTCATTCTACTCCTGTCCTCTGTGCTCCTTAGTAATTAGTCAAACAGTGCAAATAAATAAAAAAGGAAACCTCAATGAGGTATGTGTATTGATAAAGAGAAAAAAAATACACAGGTTTGGTTCCTGCAGAGATTTGAACCTAGGATCCTTGTACTGTGAGGTAAAAACTTTACCACTGAGCTACTCACTGCTTTATACATAAGCACACCTTTCTTTGTCTAAAGAGAGGAAAGGCCTGGTGACGTCATCCTGCTGGGTTACTTGATATGCAATTCAAACAAATCACACATGCCCCCTTCTGAGCACAGAGCTGAAGAGCTGGATGCAGAAGGTATGAAATGTGATCGTGGCAAAACCCCTTTAAAGAGGTTTAATCATAAGTGAAAACCTGACCAGCTATGTATTTTAAGATCACAAACCGAACAATCCCAAAGGGGGAAAAATTCGAAAAAAAGGGCTTTTACCTTCATCTACATCCCGGGTACGAATTTGACAAATCCACAGGTAAAATTTTGCAGCGAATCTACCGAGTGTTAATATTCCTTGTATTGTCTTCCCACATCCCTAATATGTAACATACGAATTTGAACAATGAGAACACCACATTTTAAATGTCAAGAAACTTCTTTTAATTTAGTCTTTATGAAACACTAATGTAAAATTTGGGCAGAAAGTTAAACCCAGATTGGCCCATAAAGGTACCCAAAATTTCATCCAGAAGTTTTTTTTAACATAAGCACATATGGTTACCTAGCTCATTAGATAAAATGCTATAGTATGATGTTGCTTACCTTTTAACATTTTCCAGAGACTCTAAAAAGATTTCCAGAAATTTAGTCCAATCATAACTTTTAATTAGGCACAGATACGCTGAAAAAGATATAAAAGTGTATTTAGAGTTAATCTTGAATTAATATCCCAAAGTGTACTTTTCTGATGTTCTCTTTTTTAAAACATTATTTAAAATGTTATGTAAATATTGCACTGTTCAAAGAGCAACAAATTATTTTTATTATGGAGACAGCATGATGTTACCATAAAACATACAGAAAAAGGGGAAAAAAATTACAAAAAAAAAAAAAAACCCAAAAACATGGCCGTACTCACCTAGAAAAACTGAGATGAGACTAAACACAGAGGAAACATACCCCCCCCATGCTATTAAAGAAAATTACCCGGTAAGCTAATGGGGGGTAACCCTTATCTCTCCACTGGTGGACAGAAAGCTGCACCAAAATTTTGACATCTATTACCAGGATGCAAAAAAGCCACAGTACCAACGTTCCCTCTGTTTTTCAGTCTCATTCCACTTTTCTAGCGTGGACCCATTTTTTGGCTTTTTCTTTTAATGATTTTACCAGTGCAAAATGTATTGTTTTTGTGCTGTTTTATTCTGAGAACTGTAACTTTTTTTATTATTATTTTTCTGTTGACAGAATTGTGTGCGGGCTTGTTGCTTGCGACACAATCTTTAGTTTACACTGGTACTATTTTGGGTTACATATAATGGATTATTTTTATTCCAGTTTTTAGGCAGGTTAAACAAAAATCACCAATTCTAAAAAAAATCTTTATCTGGTTTCTTACTTGTTATTTGTTTTGACTCATCAGTAAAATTGATGAAACTTTTTTGTGGTTCAAAAAAATCAGCATAATACCAAATATATATTGTTTTTGTTTTACTGCTGTTACCGGATAGTTTAGTTTTAAAAAAAAATATTTTTTTTCATCATGCTATATTTTGAGAGCCTTAAAGGGGTTTTGCTACCAAGGCATTTCATGTCTGGTTTCTCCAGTTTCAGCTTTCAGTGTGCTCAAAAGGGTGTGTGTGTGTGATTTATTTGAACAGCATATCATGTGACCCAGCAGGTTTCACATCACCAAGCCTTTCTCCACAGTGTGCTCACTGAAGTTTAAAAGGGGGTGTTTATGTAAATATTGTAGTAGGGTCAACATAGCTAGTTTAGCATACCTTTCAGCATGGGGTCTTAGGTTCAAATCAATACAGGAGCCAAACATATGGATTTTATTTTTTTTCTTACTGCACATACCCGATTGAGGTTTCTTTTTTCTTTTTATTTACTTGCACTGTTTAACTAATTACTAAGGAGTACAGAGAATGGGAGTAGAATGACAGCACCTGGGGTCGAACACTTGGTCAGCAGTGAATGACTAATTACTAAGCGGGAAAGCTGACAGAGCTGCCCGAAGGAAGGGGAAAGGGGTGTCTGAGCATTTTACAAGAGAGAGGCACTCTCATCCTGGTCCTCTCCCCCTTTGGGATGACCCCTTTCACTATGGTCACTAAGGAGAACTAAAACAAAAAAAGGGCCCAAATTTTAATAATGATGAATGGTGAAAATGTTTGTTATTTAATTTGCAAGCTTCCCACTTAAATTTTTCATTTTTTGGAAAAACCCCTTTAACCTTTTTATTTTATAGCCAATATAGCTGTGTAAGGGCTTGTTTTTGTGAGGTGAGCTGTAATTTTAATTTTAATGAAAGTATGAACATAAGACAGCATTTCTATACTGTTTTGGGGTTTTTTCATTACTAACTTTTTACAGCACTCTCTGTATGGATAAATTGGCATATATTAACTTTAACCTGACCCTTAATCCCTCACTGACATTGGACATATAGGTACGTCCTAGTGTCGTTAAGGGGCTATGTAGAAGGATCATGGAGCTATCCTGCTACATAGGCAGTGGGTGCTGGCTAGTGTTGAGCGATTGCATTGGCCATCGACATCGTTATGGTCGATAGGACGACCATCAATCGACATAGTCGATAGTGAGCAGTCGATTTATGAGCGATGACCATAAAAGTCTATGGGATAGCATCAACACCTACATTCCTTACACCCAACAGGGCTGGAGAACTGGGAATTAACATCCACAACAGTAAAATGGATACGTACTACATCTTAGCAACACACTTAGTGTTATACAAAGCCACAGAACAACAAAACTCACAAGCATTCACTAATCTCCTGTCTGTTACCACAGCATGGACCCTTTAAACCTCACACCCACAAATTAAAAAGAAGGCCAGAAGGCAGTATGATTTGAACGCATTTATCTTACTTGAACTGGACATTGAATATCCTTTCCTGGAACGCACATGAGCCCCAAACCTGCATGAACCCCCATATTTAAAAGTGCTGGAAAAAGGAGTCATTCAACCACCATTTTTAGTTGAACTTGGACTTTGACTATACATGTCCTGGGTCCACAACAAGAGCCCAAACTGCAAGACCCCCAAGATTAAAAATGTGCCGGAAAAAGGACTTTAGTCCGACAAATTTAAGTTGAACGGGACATTGACTATACCTGTCCAGGGCCACAGCATGAGCCACAAACCTGCATGACTCCACATTTAAAAAAGTGCCGGAAAAAGGAGTCTTTCAACCACCATTTTAGTTGAACTGAACCATTGACTATATCTGTCCTGTACCGCAGAATGAACCATTAAACCTTCTGACCCACAGATTCAAAAGTGCCGTAAAGGAGTCTTTCAACCACCATTTTAATTTTCACTGGACATGTGACTATACCTGTCCTGGCCACAGTCATTACCCGCAAACCTGCCATGACCCCCCACATTAAAAAGGCCGGAAAAAGGAGTCCTTTTCAACCCCCATTTAGTTTCACTGGACATTGACTATATCTGCCTGTACCGCAGAAAGACCAATTCAACCTGTTCTGACCCACAGATTAAAAATTGCCAGAAAAAGGGAGTCTTTCAACCACCATTTTAGTTTCACTGGACATTGATATATCAGTCCTGGGCCCACAGCATGAGCCCCAAACCTCAGACCCCCACTCTAAAAAGTGCCGGAAAAAAATCTTTTCACCACAATTTAGACTTCACTGGACATATACTGTCCCTGTCCTGGTAGCGCTTGCCCCCCGTATGATTGCGTACCAATTGAGCCTTTCATTTGGAAATACGGTGGTTAACGCTCCTTTTACCCCCCGGGTTTCCCTTTATTTGGGCATTCTTTTTTTTTTTTACTCAACGGGGTGGGGAAAAATTGCCCTCTGGTACTTTGTTCTCTGTCCGGGGCCCCCATACTCCATTCCTCGGGAATAACCTACTTTCTGGTCAATTTTTTCCTGTACCCCCCTTGTCCCAATTAAAGGGGAATTTTTTTTAACCAGCTATTTTGTACATGCAATTTTTTATATTTTTAATTCTAGAAAACACTTTTTTAAAATAGGTTGGAACCCCAAACCATGTCTTTGTTTCTTTTTTTTTAAATTGTTTTTAATTTGGGTTGTCTCAAAAAAGGGGATTGTGTTTAATTTTAAAGATTTTGCAAAAACAAGCCCATTTTGCAATTTTGTCCATTAAATTTTCCCAAACCTTTTCCCTTTTTTCTGACAGCACCATAAAACCCTTGACCCACTTTTGAAAATTGTGAAAAAAAGGGTCTTTTTAAAACCCAACATTTTTTTATAATAGGCCCCTTTAGTATAGCTGCATTTCAAAGAAAAATGCCCTCAAAAATTAAAAGCATCCCCCTTGACCCAATTTTGGGAAAATTGTGAAAAACAAATGTCTTTTTAGAAAAAAATTTTTTTATAATGGGAAACCTGTAGTATTGCTGCTTTTTCAAAGCAGCTTTAAAAAAAAATTTATAAAAATGACTTCTCGGGCCACTTTTTTAAAAATTGTGAGGGAAAAATTGCCACTTTTAAGCCACATGTCTGTTCCAAAGGATCATGATTTTGCTGAATCTCACAGCAAATTGACCCCAAAAAAATTTAAAAAAAAGGACTTTCAGCCACTTTTAAAAAAATTTTTTTTTTTTTTGGGTGAGGGAGAAATGCCCCCTTAAAAAACCCAAAATTTTCTGTTTCAAAGGATCATAAATATTGTTGTTTCTCACGGGCAACATTCCCCCCAAAAAATTTAAAAAATATGACTTCTCGCCACTTTTAAAAAATTGTAAAGGGAGAAATGCCACAAAAAAGCCACTTTTGTTCCAAAGGACCATAATTATAGCTTTTAAAATCCCAGCAACATGACCTCAAAACCTTTAAACAATGCGAAAACTCTAAAGAAAAAAGTGAGTAAATGGAATACGGGTTTTTCTTTAAAACCCTTTGTGTTTTTTTACATTTCTCCTCAAAGAAAAACCCCAGCAAAATGAATGTTGGGAAAAGAGAATAAAAATTGCAGAAAGGGAAAAGATCTTTTTAAAAAAAACTTTTTCCAAGGGGAAACCTTTTCTGTTTAAAAGGGGAAAAGTAAATGTAGACCGGCAATTAATGGGTGCCCAACGGCAGTTGGGGGCCACAATATCATCAAAGTTTCCATGCCTTATTCATCTTGATAAAATTAAACCCCCGATCCACTTTAAATCTGGGGAAAAAGCCAAGGGCTTTTTTTCTGAAAATTGATCCCCCAAGCTGGGGCTAAAGGCCCGTTCAGATATAAAGCTGGTGGGGGGCAGGACAACACCTCTATGGCATAAACGAGCCAGTTCGGGCCATTCGTCCTTTTTGGGAAAACCCCAGAAGTCTTTTTGGGCCGGGAACCCCCAACAAAAAAAAGGGTTGTTGGCCCGGCAGATTGTCCTGCACCATGACTTAAGCGGGGTCTTGTGTTTTGGATGTGGGGGCCCTGCATTGTATCTTTTTGGTGAGGTGGTAAACAAAGATTCCCAAGGGGCCCACCCTTTAAGGCTTCTGCCCCCTTGCCTGCTGTTTCCGCTACCCTACTTGGCACTCTAAGCTGTCACGTCCCGTGTTTTTTCCCACCGTGCATTTGGGGAACTTTGAAGCAGACGCAACGGGAGTCTCCAGTTGATAAAAACAGAAAAGGTTTCCATTTCCGCATTTTACTTCTTTTTTGGGGTGGGGGGAAAGGGAAAGTGCGGGTTTTTGTTTTTCCCGGGGCCCAAGGAGGGTGCCCCACCCATTAACTGTTTTATTTTAAAAGGGCCTTAATGCAGGATCATGTTGGAGGAAATGGGCATCCCTGAGAGCTAAAGCGCCCCCCTTGCCCCAAAGTTTGGGGACCCCGAACCACTGCCTAATGAAAAACCGATGAAATTGTAAAAAACTGTGGGGCCCTTGGGGTTTTTTGATTTTTTGGGGAAAAAAAAAAAAAAAAAAAAAAAAAAAGGCTCCGTTTTCCCGCATCTGTGTCCATCCCCTCCTCTGGGGCCCCGGCGGGGACCTGTTGTTTCAGAGTTGTAAAACGATCTTTTCCCCCCGAACAAAGATCACCACATGGCTCATGCTGACACGGGCTTTGTCCGCACTGACCATTTGGGGGCTTTTTTAAAAACTGGCAAGGAGGTGCAGACGCTCTTTCACCTCCCTCCATTTTCGGTGGCTCAAACCCCGAGGTCTGCCCCCGTGCTTGTCAGGCCATGTGTCACTTCTTTACTTCTAATGGCTTTGTACGGGTGCCAAAATTTCGCGGGAGATGTGGGGGAAGGGAAATTCCGCATGTTGCCACGTCAACAATGGGGCGGTTGACGGGGGGGCCGAGCGACGCTGCAACGAAAGCCAGGCAGGACGGGGCGGGGGTTGGCGAACGGGGGGAAGTGCGAACTTGGGAACTTCGAGCCTCCTCAGCAGGCAGCCCCAACCCCGGGTTAATTCTTTAGAAATTTCTGGACGAAAAGGGTTTTAAATGACATTCCCAAAGGCAAGGGTTTGTGCTCCACCCAACCGTTTTAAGGGGCCCGGAAAGCAGATTTCGCCCTTTATCGAAAAACACCACCTTCCCCGGGCCCCAAAAGGGTTTTTGGCACCCACCCCAGCCTCTTTTCTTTTGGGGGGACCCGTCCAATTTTCCTGCCCTGTGTGTGGACGGTCCCCCAAAGACAGATTAATTTAAACACGGCCCGGTTTTTCTCTGGGCACGTGATGTTTCCCAAGAGGCCCTTTGGGGGGAAAAAAAAAAAAAAAAAAAAAAAAAAAAAAAAAAAAAAAAAACCCTGCACCATCCCCTGTTTTTTGGGAAGAGCGGGGCCAAACCCTGAGAGCCCCGCCCCCCCCCCAAAAAACATCCCCCCCGCTCACCCAGTGAGCTGTCACAAGTTTTTGCCCTTGGCCGTGCTTAAAAAAAATCCATGTTTCGGGGGTCAATGGACTTTTGGGGCCACAAAATGCAGAAACGCGCTTGAAAATTTTGAGGGACACGTGGCGGCCAGGGCGGGACGGCTTTTCGGGCAAAAAATCCCTTTCCCCCCCATCGGGTTTTTGGGGGGCAGGCAAGGGCCACGCGTGGGGGAACCCATCGTGCCCCACCGGGAGGGAAAGGGCAACATTTAAAAAGGGCCAAAAAAGCCTGGAAATGTCGACTTTTCAGGTTTTTGGTTTGGGATGGTTTGGGTTAAATTGTTTTTCTGCCCCCAAAACCTGGAAGACAGAAGGCTGGCTGCTAGACGGGGCCGCTGTACGGTGTGCAGGTCGTCAAACTGGCGGGGGAAGGGGAAGGGGTTTTTTGGATAGGGATTTTGGTGGTGCTGATGGGACTGGGCGACGGGGGAGGCTGAAACGGAGGCTGATCCCTGATCATGACTCTGAGAGAAATGGGGAAACTGGGAACGCTTGGGGGTTTGGCGGAGGAGGAGGAGGCGGAGACAAGGGTGTGACCCTTTGGGTTTGGGGGCCCGGATAGGTCGGCCTTTTTTGGCCAAGTGTTGCCTACCCTTTCAATCATTCTTGCTGCATGTGACCCAGAAAATGTTGGTGGGGGTTTAAACACCTAAGGTTTTTTGCTTTACTTATGCGTTTACGTCAAAAAACGGCCCTATGACCCTCGCTGGGGTTGAATCAGAGGCTTTTCCAAAGAAGGCCCCCCCTTGAGAGGTCCGGACCTTTTTGCGGCCCATAAGCGGGGGCGGGGGGTTTTCCTGACCCTGGTGGGGAATCATATCACGGACTTCTGCGACCCCCCCTCTCCCTTTTTTTGGGGGGGAAAACCCCTACTTTACCCCCTACCCCCTGTTTCCTCCCCCGTCCAGTGATGAAGGTCCAAGAAAAAACTGCTGAAAAGGGCCAAGTTGGATCCGCAATGTCCCTATTTAACAAACATTTTAAAACAGGTGACTTTGTCCCTCCTGACATTCTTTCCCCCAGGAGCTGGGGGGCTACAACAAGAGGGGCTGCAAGGTTTTCCCACCGCCCGGGGTTTTGCCCAAATTTACCGGCTTCCTTCTCCTCCTTTTGGGGGTGGCAACGTTTAAGGGCGCAGAAACAGGAAAAAATCCTCTTTGCCTCTTGATCTTTTTACAAAGCCTTTGACCCCAACCGCATTTTTTCCCTCAAAGAGGTTTTTCAGAAAATTTGGGTTATCCACTGTAATGGGTAAAAAGATTGACAAATTGGGGTGTTCATGTTTTGGGGGTGCTGATGATGTGGTTTACACATTTGGGCCACTGGAATGGGGGCGGGGGAGGTAAGACCCGCTGGATGCAGGGTTTCATTAACCACTGAAGGGGCAAAATTTGGCGACGAGTTCCCTTTTGAGATTCACCCGGGCCCTGACCCAGCATGACAAAGGGCCCGAAAGGTCCTGGGAACCGACATCCCCTGGCAAGCGTTTTTGTGCCCCGCACTGGGAAGGGGAAACCCTTTTTCTCTACCCTACCTCCAAAGTCCTACCCCCCTCTTTGCTCGCTTACCACCGCATTTTCCCCTCCATGTTCGAATATAAAAATTTGGAAAAAGTTTTTGGAAGAGTTTTGGGAAGTCTCTTATTAAAAAATGGCAAAACACAGCTTTTTCTCAAATCCCCCCCAAATTTAAAACAAAAAATTCTTTGTATTCAAAATTTTAAATGCCCAAAAATAGACTATCAACCCAAAATTGGGTGCGCCAAAGTGAAAAAAAAAGTATCTGAAATTTAATTTTATAAAAAGGATTTTTTGGGACCCCTTTTAATTTACCTGTGGTTTACTACAAAATTGCTGTATTCCATTTAAGTGCAAAAATGCCCCAATGAAAAAAAAGCTGTTTGTGCGCCAAAGTAAAAAAAACTAAACTGAATGGTTTTTCGGATAATTTAAAAAGGGATTTTTTGGCAAACCCATCAAATTAAACCCGTGGCAACTACAAAATTGCTGGATTCAAATTTAACTGCAAAGAAGATCTATCAACAAAGCTGGCCTGCCCCAAAATGGAAAAAAACACGGATCTGAAATTGGGATTCGGATAAATACAAGGGATTTTTGGGACCTTTTCAATTCACCTGTGGGGGACTACAAAATTTTCTTATTACATTTAAGTTTTAAAAGGGGCCTCAATAAAAAAAGCTGTAGTGCGCCAAAGTTTAAAAAAACCCCTATCTGTAATGATTGGGTAAAAAAAAAGGGATTTTTTGGGGACCCTATCAAATTTTCCCCTTTGGAGAATACCAAAAATTTCGTTTTTCACATTTTTAAATGCAAGGGGGCCCCCAATGAACAAAGGGTAGGCGCCAAAGTCAAAACACACGTATCTGAAATTTATTTGGATTAAAACAAGGGTTTTTTTTGGGCCCTTTTAACCTGTGCGACTAAAAATTGCCTTTGGGTTCTAAAATTTTAAATGCAAGGTTGGGTTTATAAAAAAAGGGGGTAATGGGGAAAAATTTAAAAAGAACCCCCTACCGAAATGTTTTAAAAAATAATTAAAATGGAGTTTTTTCACCTAACAAAGAGAACCCGCAGTTACTAGAAAAGATGTTTTAAACCTAATTAAATTTTAGGGTCCCCAAAATCAGGAAAAAATTTCAATAAAAAAACTGTTTTAAAAATAAACTTTTGCAGTGCAATGTCTACACTAAGTCCCTTTGGGGAACCCTTTTTTCAGTATTCTTTAAAAGAGCTTGTTTGTGTTTCCCCAGCCCGCGGGGCCCCCCCCCCCCCCGCCCCCCCCCCGGGATTTACAGCGGGAGATGCTCCTTTAAAATTCTCTACCTTAAATACATAAAATCTTCCAATCTCTAATCTAACTAATTTGTTTAAAAAATTTACAGCTAACAGTAGGTTTCTCTGTTTAAGAAATAGAATTAATTTGGGTTGGGGCACAGGAAAAGCGCACGTCCTACTGCTTGAGACGCCCGAGGAACGAGGGCCCGAACAGGGGAAAGGGGGTTTCTATGTTTTAAAAAGAGGGGCATGGATTTTTCCCAAACCCAAACGCAACCATACACATCCCCCCGTCAAAACGTCGCACACACATCTCACCCTGCTCGATTCTGTAAGCTGAAATTTTCTTTGGGTGGGCCCAAAAAGACAGGGGAAACACCGAAATGACCCCGATCTTTAAAAGATGAAAGCACAGATTTTTTAAACCCAAAATTATCGCCCGAACTAAAAATTCGTTTAACATAAAAAATGTGCCGATTTTAACTTTGGCGATAATAATCGCTCAACACTAGTCAGCACTTAATTTCTGGTGTTTCTAAGACTAAAATTCTTCCAGTTTTGATAAGACGCCACTCTTGATAGTTAATAACCAAAACAATTGTTAAAAGATCCACTCAACGAAACAGCCTACTTTTCCTAATATTCACAAGAACAAAAAAACGATTATTTTAGATTAGGGGTTTTCCTATACCTCAAAAATACCAAAATGCCCAAAAATTTGAATACCGGTATGTATACAAAATAAATTTTTTTTTTTAAAAGGTAACAATAGTACTGTGTTTAATAAATGAAGCAAAGATTTTTTAGTTGTAATAAAGTAAGATGATGCTTTTACGACCACGCCAGAAATTTATAAAAATCTGTGTTTACAAACTAAAACAAAGAGAAAGAAGAAGGAATCTAAATCTGTTGTTTTCAGGTGTCATTTTTCCGGGGCAAATCGGGAAATTTTGGGAAATTGGCACAATGGGGTTAAAGGGGTTTTGCCCATTAATGTTGAGTGGATCCCCCAAATGGTTTTTAAATCACTTTTTTAAAATAGGATTACAAAAATTGCAGTCTAGAGAGCTACATTTCCCCATACATCCTTTGGTTACTTCAAAGAGTTAAAAATAGGGGCCTACAAGAGTGACGGGTTGCGAGAGAGAGTTTTTTATCTTATGAGCCCGGCTGCAAATTTTTTAAGGCACCGGGTAGCAAATTTTTTCTTTTTATACGAATAAACTATTTTAAAGTGTTTTTTGATACCTGCTTTATCTAACAACAAAATGAAAAAGTTTTCAAGCTGCTGTGTAAAATAGTGTTCTTTTTTGTAATAAATCCACAAGTTTATAGTTTGCTTATTTCAGGAACATGTCACAGGAGCAGAAACTTTCACTTTTTCTCGGGCTGGTGCGTCCTCTCTCTCTTTCAGCTCCATGATTTTTTTTTACATTGATTTAGCAGAAAGGCTCCGGGCATGATCTATCGGGCTTGTCGCTGTTTTGACAATCCACTCTTGTACCGTTATTATTTCACTTAATTTTGAATGCCCCCTTGTTTTTTCCTCACCCCTCACTCATCCATCCCCCTCCCCCCCGCAGCTTCATGACCAGAGTTTTATTGACATTTGCCTGTACAAGGAGAACCTACTAAATGGCCCTTTTGGGCAAACCCCCTTTAAAGGGAATTTTCTTCCATTGCTGATATATTATTTCTTTCCAAGGCTCCCATCCCCACTGCCGAACTAACTTACAAACGACTTTGAAAAGTTTGGGCCTAAGCACTTCAGAACCTGGTCAAAGCTCAAGACAACCTGTGCCCTAAGGTTCATTTAGGGAAATTTGCTCTGTGTTTCATTGGTTCAGAATTCCATCCAGAATCTTGTTCATTTGAAGTGTTATGGTCCAGAGGAGCGGATGTGGGTCTCTGACAAGGACCACCATGCCCCAAGTCTCATCAAACTTTACCATCACCACAACCTTTCCAAGTCTTGTCTGTCTGTTTAGGGTCCGGAGGCACCTCATAAAAGGGGGGGGCACTGTTATAACCATGCCTGTTCAGGCCTCAGTGCAGCCTTCTTCCCATAAAACAGAAAAGACACAAAAACAAGTTTTTTTTTTTTTTGGGGCAGCTGAACTCTGGCTGTCCTAGCACTTGCTGGGGTGATTGATATTTCCACCCCACCTTTTTGGCTCCTGCTATTCTAGTGCAGGGTGCATATGATTTAGTCTGAGTGGTATTGACATTTGCCTTTAAACCCCTCACTTTCTCAGGCCATCTGAGATCTTGTCATTTTGGAGTCAAGGGGCCACCCAACACGCCCTAGATCAGGAATCCTTTAAGTAGAACACTTTTTTCTGGGGACATTTCTTTTTTGTCTCTGCTTGATGCATTTTGTATTTTCGGACTGCCGGTTTACTTTTTCTCTTTTCCCCGTCCTTTTGCCTCCACTTTTTTTCCCCTTCTCTGTATGTTTTTTCTATCTTTTGGGGTGCGTGATCCCCATTGACGCTGACCATTTATATTTGGACTGGCAAGTAGGCAGGGACAGCTTTGGGGGGCCTAGCGCTAGGACTCACTGTCTGTCTTCTCCTGGTACCCTATCTTTCGGGCCCCCCTCAGAATTTTACAAACCCCAAAAATTTGGTTTTTTAAAATCCAATACTGGGCCCCAGGGCCCCCTTTCAGTACATACAGCTGGGACGTAATAAGGGCCCCAAACCCGACGTGAAAAAAGGCGGGCGGGGAGGGGGATACCCCTGTGGGTTTCCGACGCCTTTTTCACAGTAAAATTACACAGTTCCATATATCACATCCTTGCGTGAATAAAAAAAAAGCCAAAAAGAGGCAGAGAGAGCTATCCGCTTCCTTCACCTGCCGTATCCTGCTGCGCGATGAAGTGACGTCATCACACCACCTGTGTTGCTTCCTGCCCTAGACCCAAGCATACAGCGTTGGATTGGGGCCTAGAGCAGGTGGACATGTTGGGGTCGCAGGGAAAGGTGAGTATTTTTTTTAATTTCTTTATTTACTTATCTACATACAAGGAGGCCATAGACCTATCTACTGGGGAACATTTATAGCTACCTACCTACCTACTGGGCGGCTCTATATACCTACCTACTGGGGGGATATGTATATATACCTACCTACCTACTGAAGGGGACAATATGCCTACCTTCCTCCTAGGGGAACCCAATTTACCTTGAAACCCCACTGGGGACCCTTTTTTTAAATACCTATCATGAAGGAACCCTTTCATCAACCCACATGACAGGCCCCAATTCCTAGCTACTTATTGGTGTGCCCTATATACCTTTTCTACTGGGAGTGGCCCTATATAACTACCTACTGAGGGGGCTTTGTATACCTTACTACTAAGGGGGCTCCATATAGCTACCTACCTACTGAAAGGGCCTTTATACTTACCTAACTAATTGGGGGGAATACAGACCTACTGGAGGGTAGGGGCTATATATTTACCTATCTAATTGGGTGCTCTATATGCCTAACTTTGGGGGTGGGAGCTATATACCCACTTACTTATTGTAAGTGATCTATGTACCTATTTACCTACTGGCGATCTATGTACCCACCTATTGAGGGGGCCTATATGCCTACTTACCTACTGAGGGAGCCTATATACCTACCTAATGGAGACCCTATATATCTAAATACTGAGGTCCCTATATACCTACCTATCTACTTGGGACCCTATATAACTACCTAGCTACTGGGAAAACCTAAATACCTACCCACCTACTGAGGAGGCCTATATATCTACCTACTGAGGGGGCCTATATACCTACGTGCTGAGGATGTCCTATATACCTTTGGGCGCGCTATAACTACTTACTTACTGGAAGGTTGTATACCTACCTAGCTACTGAGGTGTCCTATATACCTAGCTACTAGAAACCCTAACTACCAGGGCACTAAGAGGGTTATTATTACCATTTGGAGCACTATGTATGGGTAGTTTGTACATCGAATGTGACAGGTGGGAAGGTGATAGAAAAGTTAGGAGTTTTGGATGTTTGTGTTATAAATTCTGCAGAATTAGGCATTGATCCTGTGGATTTTCAAGATTTACGTATGCTAACGGATTTATTAGATGAGGGAGAGAGGGACCGTTCTAAGGGCCCATTCTCAAATTTCCATCCTTGAAGTACCAAAATGCCTCCCTTAGTTGATAATAATATAGACACGTTTGTAAAGGTAGTGTGTGATTCCATCGAGAAATTGCAGGCAGATACTCCTACTAGATCACAATATTTCAACCTTTCTAAAAGGGAATTTTTAGCCCTTAATGATTGGAACAAGATAAATCTGTGATAATTAAACCATCAGATAAAGGGGGGAATATAGTGATTCAAAATCATGAGGACTATAAAAAGATGTGTTTAGTTATCCTTAATGATGCCTTGGGGTACAGTATTCTACAAACAGATCCTACTACTCGCTTTAAGAGCAAATTGGAAAATATCATGCGAGAAGCCTTGTTTTTAGAACTAATTGACAAGACTGACTTTTTGTTTATGTTACCTCAAGTGCCACAGATTTCTACTTCTTACGGACTACCTAAAGTCCACAAAGGTCTAAATCCAATCAGGTGTAGACCTATTGTCTCAGGAATCAATAATTTAACGCAAAATGCAAGTTTGTACATTGATTCTATTCTGTACCCATTTGTCATCACCCTGCCCTCTTTTATCAGAGACATCACGGATTTACTTTTGAAATTGGATGGTATATCCATCGATCAAAACATTTGGCTTTTCAGTATTGACGTAGAAGCCCTTTATAGTTCTATCCCGCATGAGGCAGGCTTGAGAGCGGTCCGGTCTTTTCTTGACACCCGGAGTAGTTTTCTTTAGGCATATAGAGATTTTATCATTGAGCTTCTTCACTTTGTACTTACTAGTGATGAACGATCAGTAAAAAAAAATCGTGATCTAAACGGTTGGCGATTTTGAAAAATATTGCGCCGATTTCCAATCTCGATCAATCGCCGATTCCCATTAAAGTCAATGGGAGAGGATGACCAGGTTAATTTTTAGACCCAAACAGGTGAGGAGAAGCTGGAATTACCGTCCACAATAGGAAACTAGATACGTGGTAAATCTTAGTCAAGACAATTAGGCTCTAAAGGCGACATGTATGATCGGGAGTTGCGCCCGATTTCTGGCGTAACCTGTGCCTCACCGGTCCGAATCCACAGTCGGATGCAGAGATGCGCTGTTAGGCACAACCTTCGGCACTTTCGGATGCGCCTAACATGAAGGGGCGTGCAATGGGCGTGGTGTGGGCATTCTGGGGCGGGACGTACCACATTCGAAAACTCCGATGCATGTATGGGAAAGGGCCCGGGAGGCAAAATTGAGGCGCATTAACAGTCCGACAGGCAGACCTAGTTGAATGTGGTCTACCTGAGCCGGAGGAGGCGAAGTGAAGCTAGACCGTAGTGGAATGGGGCAAAATGTGCTCTAGGTCGACTTTTACAACAGTACAATAATAAAAATGAGTTATCTATAAAATTATTTCATTAATAAAGATAAATATCAAAGTTGTCTAAAACGATTAAATGTATTGAAAAGTTGTTCATTTAAAATTAAAGGAAAAATATATAAGATCGCAAAAGAAATAAAATCTCAGCTCCGGAGACATGGAGTATGATTCAAAAAAATAGTTTTTATTAGGTGTAAAACATTATCTGAAAAGAGCTAAAACTTCTAAAAAAAACATCAATCAAATC
>JAODAL010064963.1:0-18452 GCA_025379985.1 Phyllomedusa bahiana
CCTTTTAATTTTAAAGGGGGAGGAAGGGATGCCTCCATTTTTTTTTTTTTTTGAAACCCCGCCCCACCTCCACATTTCAAATCAGTGCAGTATGCTTTAAAGTGGTGCCTTTTTTTTCTGGATTATGGAGGTCTGCTGACCCAAATGAGAAGTCTGAATTGGACTAAAATAAGGAAAAAAAAAGAAGGGACCCCCCTGCATTGATTTTCCCGTTAAAAGTCGGGGTGGCTTAAAACATTTTTGTCAAAACATGTGAACTAAGAATCTCAAAGTTTTTTTTTCACTGTCACTGTGTTCTACCTATCAGCTTATTTTTAAAGCTGTATAAAACCCACAGGTGATTCAATCTAACTGAGCCTGATCTGATTTTAATAAACGCACAGACTCCCTTCATGCAGGAAAAGAGGGATCAACACACAATTGTGCTGTTTCCTTATTATAAAGCCCTGCATGTTTTTTCGTTTCTTTTGGGCTTGCAAGTGAAAATTTTCCACCCCTTTACTTTGATGAAAGGCGGGAAATTAAGCCCCCTTTAAATTTGGGCCCGCCCCGGGGGCCGAACAAAGTAAATAGCTCTCAGCAGTAAAATGCAAGGGGGAGGGATCCGACCAGCACTGGGGGATCATTAAACAAAACAAAGATAAGGAAAACTGTGAATACAAGACAGCTTTGCTAAGCATCTGATTGAAAATTTTTGCTTTTTTTTTCACTGTCCCCTTATTTGAAGCCCTTAAATGAAATGATAAAACCCCTTTTTTAGGGCAAGATTTATGGGGAGGGGAGGGTTTAGGAAAGGCCTGTGGGTTAGTTTTTAGATTACTGTAAACTGAAATTAAACGGCAAGGGAAAGGGGGAGACAGGAAAAGGGAGTAACAAGGAAAGAAGAGGATCAACCGGTAGGGAGTTGAGGATGGATTAAGGGGGGAGCAAGAGTGCCAGACGGGAGCCACAGAGAAGGATTTTTATATATCAGATGGGAAATGATGGGGGCGTAGAATACTTTTTTTGTAGGTCAAAGTAAAAAAAAAAAAGATTTAGGAAATATTTTTCAGGTGGAGGTAGCGGGGAGGTGGTTAGGGTTTGGGAGGGGGTTTTAAAAAAGACAAGGCAGAAAAAAGGGGTTTACCCCAAAGGGAAAAGGGGACTTGGGGTACGGGGAAGAATTTTGGGTTATGATAGTTAGTCAGATAAAATTTTGGGGGGAGGGGAAAAGAGATGATAATTCCATTTTTTCATATTGATTTAAAAAAGCGAAGGAGAAAAAGGAGGATTAGATTAACAGCTGAATCCAGGAAGATAGAGTTGACATCGGGGCCGAGATATAGATTCAAGTGCCCCTCAGCTAAAGTGGTACTGGGGGGCCATGTGTGCTATGGGTTAACTGTGGCCAAGGGTCGAGGAGAGAAGAGTACGGGGGCCCGGACTGCCCCCCTGAGGGACCCCCAACAGAGAGAGGGGAAAAAGGAAAAGTGGAAGGGGGGAAATGCTGAATGTTGGGGTCAGTGGGGAAAAAAGGAGATCCAAGAAAAGAGCAAGTCCATGATCCCAAAGGGATTTTGTGAAAAGGGACGCCTTATTTAAACCCCCGGCGTACCCTCCCTAAGCGGGGGAAAACCCCCCCCTAAAAAAGGCAACCTACACTGACCTCTTCCCTAAGCTGTACTTATAAAACATGTGCCAAACAACAGAAACAAACGTCAACAAAAAAGGAAAACAGATAAAAAATAAAGACTAGCGTACAGCCCGAGTCAAACCGGGAGTATGCAAAGTACCAAAGAAAGAAACGGGAGAGTACCAGAAAAAAACCAAAACCAAGAACCACAAAACAAACCGACCCTAGGACACAAAAAGAATTACCCGCAAAACGGGCCCACGGGAAAGGGGTTTAAAACCTCCCCCCCAAGCCAGGGATGGACACAGTGTTTAAAACCCATTGGGCCCAAAAATATGCCCCCGGGCGAAGGCTGCGACAAATCCTTAAAGGGGGGCCAGTCCAGTCCGGCATTTTGAAAGAGTATGAGTGTCAACTATGTCAAAGGCAAAGGAAAGTCTATGAGGGGGCACAGAGTAGTGACGTGAGGTCATGTTTTGTGTCTCAACTTGTTTTTAATCATTTTTTTTAACATTTTTTTTTTCAAAAAATGCTTTTTTTTTCTAAAGAAAATTGGATTCTGGAGGAATATTCTCCTTTTTTCAAGTTGAGTACAATCAGGGGCCCATTATTCAATTTGGGAAATGTAGGTTCTGTACTCAACACACTGACTAGAGAGCATAGGCAAGCAACTGTGCCCACCCAGCATTAATTAGTCATAAAATAAATATAGTCTTTTTTTCTTTAAAAGTGTGAAAAATTTTTTATTGAAAGGGTCTCTTTAAAGGGGTTATTCGACAGTGAAGGGAGTCCCCAAATCTAAAGAAAGCTCGCGTTTCTGAGAATAAAATGACAGGGGTTTCCCTTAACTTTTACCTACACAGCGGCCTTTGGTTGCCTTCTATGTGAAGGATCTGTGCCACTAGTGTTGAGCGAACATTAAAAAGTTCTAGTTCAATAGAAACTCGAACTTTTTAAAATCAGTTCGAATTCTATTCCCAACTCAAATTCGAACCCCTTTTAAAGTCTATGGGAGAAGATGCTCTGGTAATTTTTAAACCTAAACAGGTGGGGGAAAAAAGCTGGAATTACCCCTTAACAGTAACCTGGATACGTGGAACAACTTAGTGAAGAAAAATTTGTCTCTAGGCCATGTTCCACGGCTTTTTTCAGAACGTATTTCGGTCGGATTTCCGATCGAAAAATACTTTTCCAAAATCAGTGGCCAATAAGTCTGGGCCCATGTTATATAGATTTAAAGGGGAAAAAGTGTCGTCTTCAGACGACACGTTTTTCCGTCCCCTATTCGGCGGGATTTGCGGCCGCAATACGGCCGGAAAAACAATGGCCTGCACTTATTGGCGATTTCCCCGGGGAAATCACCCCTTGTAGAAGGGGGAATGAAATTTCCCAAAACCAAAATACATGCCACACTTTGTGACACTTTTGGCAACTGATTTCGGAATTTTTTAACGATCGGAAATCCGACCAAAAATAATTCTGAATAAGCTTGTAAACTAGCCTAAGAGTACAGAAAAAAATTGAGAGGCTAAAATCTTCATTCCTTTCAATTGCTAACTAAAAGAGAGGACAGCTTGCAAGCAGGGTGTGCTATGGGAGGTGCAGGGTACAGCGCTACGGGGCCCTACCCCTAGGGAGCCCAAAACCCCCTTAACACATAGGGATTTGGAGACGGTTGTTATACGATTATTTGAACCCCCAAAAATGCAAAAAATAAACTTTTGGACACTGAGTATGATTTACAAATCCAAGCCCCCTGTATAAAAATATATCCATGTATATAAGTTTGGGGGTCATGTGAGCCTGCAAAGTCCCCCAATAAAATTTTTGGTGAGGGAAAAATGCAGCCAGCATACCAAACCCTAACTATGCTTCTTGGAGAGGAAAATGCTATCTAAGGCTGTCGTACGTACAGAGAGTGAGCTGAAAAGGCATTTACAAGGCAATTTCGTGAAAATATTAACAGGTCATGTGAATTTAGCAGCCAATGAAAACCCTAACCTCAGCGATGACTTTTTGACACTTCTCTGTGCATGCGCGATTGGATGGCTGCCAAAAGTGCAAAAAGGGGATTGGATGACCAAAATTGAGAAAGGTGATTGGGCGGCTGCCAAAAGTGCAGATAGGGGATTGGATATCCGCCCAAAAATGCAGTGCCCCCATACTGAAAAAAAGGCTGTTGAACTAGAACTTTACTCGAACGAACAGTAAAAAAGTTCGTTCAGTTCTAAAATTTTGAGAATTCTATAGAACTTAACCCTTTTTTTGAACATTCGATCAACACTATTTTTCTAAGGATCAAAAGAGGAAGCCCTCCAAACAGCATTATGGGGCCCCCGGGCTTGCACTGCATGGGCCCTGCCCGAAAAAAAACATGACATCCACTAGGTCATGCCTCAACCCCTCAGAACCCCTATTACAACCACTTAATATGGACACCAGCACCTGGTCTACAAAAAAAGATTTTGGGAGAACAGGGAGCCTTTTGGGTCCCCTTCTCCACCATGGGTTTTTTTAATGTTTGCACGTCCTAAAAGCAACAAACAGCTAAATAACAAAACAACCAAGGGTCCAGGGTATGTTTCTGATTCCTAGCAAAACATACTCCACCTTGGGCCCCTAACTTGTGGGGCCCCCGGGGAATGCCAGTGTGCCCCAAAGGAAAAATGGCCCTTGAGTGGAAAATCCTTAACCTGGAGCCCCCATATTAGGAAGTATGGGGATATACTAGTGATAGTAAATTTATAATACCCTGGGTGTAGTTATGGGGTTTTGGGTTAAAAAGCACACCCCCTTTCCCCGATTTTTGATGGGCCCAAATACCCATGTGTCACTGTTAAAAAATTTGGTTTTTTGGGGGGGCCTGATTACCCATTTTGCATTGCACTGTTACTGCCGTTTTTTGTTACCAGTTTTTTTACAGTAATGGGGAGCCATCGACTCTATGCATATTGCCTTTGTGAGCACGGCCCTGTACATCTCCATACACAGTTTTCGCACACAATGATTTCATCTCTAAATATGATTTTGAGCAAGTAACCGGCTGGAAAAACATATAAACAACTGTGTTTATTTTTCAGAAAATGTCAATTTTCCGACCCTTTTCAAACCATCTGTCGTGGGCTATTCTGCAAAGTTATTTACTCTTTTTCCGTAACCCTGGGTCATCCTATTATTGGTATTTATTTATTAAAAACCGCGCTCGCATTTCAAGGTCCTTTTTCAGAGAGGGGGTTTTCTGGGTAATAAGTGTTCATTTGTTTTTGGGTCCATTTTTTTGGAAAATGTTTTGAAAACTTTTCGGGGGGCATAATTTTTTGACCCAAAAAAATGAAGGTTTTTTGGTGGGGGGGGGCAAGAGGGTCAGGGAAGCAAAGCGGCTTTAGTCATTCGCCGCCTTGGTCCCAAACTTGCACTCTTATTTTTGGTTTGTTAAAAACGATCCAATCTAAAAGATTTAATTTAAGGGGGCCTGAACCAAAAAATTTCCCCAAATTTTTTGGCCAAATTGACCAGGTTTTGTAACCCAAAATTGGGGGTTTGGATTAGGGTAAATTTAGTGGTTTTAAGTCCTCAGGTTTAGCGTTTTTTTCCAAATCACCCCTGGTTCCGCTAGGGCACTCCTGTGTTTGGGAAAAAGAAGGTTTATGTTTGATTTCATGCTAGAAAACAAATTTGTTTTGCCATCCCCAAAACTTTTTTTTAAAAAAATGAGCATGGGGCACACTGGTTTTGGCAGCAAAAACATACACATTCCAATATCAGCGTCACACATCAACTAAAAGAATTATCAAAGGGGGCATGGAATTTTTGAAAAAGCATTTCTGCTATTTAGGATACAACATTTTTTTTGAGGTTTCTTAGTTCAAATTTTTTTTTTTTGAAAAAGACCCCAAAGAGAGGAAACATTATGTAGAACTCACCTGCATTTTTAGGTCCCCTTGAAGTTTGGGGGGTGGCTTTAAAAGTTTTTTATCAAAAAAAGTGAACTAAGAACCTCAAAAAAAATTTCTTATCCTAATAGCAGAAATGTTTTTTTCAAAAATTTTTATGTGTCCTTTGATATTTTTTTTAGTTGATAGTGTGCTGCTGATATGGGAAATTTTATGTTTGATGTAATGTCCCCAAAGCCACAAAACTAGGGGCAAAATAGGGAAACTGGGGGAAATGCCCTTGTTTTCACAGACAATGACGCCATGGCGGGGGGCAAATGAGGCCCCGAAGCAAGCGGAGTTAAGTTAGCTATTAAAAAAACACTAAACCTCTAAAACTACTTAGTAATTTTAAAAAGCGTGAAGTTTTTGGGCCCTTGTCACTTAGGGGTGTCCTCATTTTGTTGCCAGTGGTTTAGACATTGTGCATAGGTGAACGTTAGGGGGGCACGGAGGGATTTTTCTGGGTGGGGACGGTCCCCCCCATTTTTACCACTTCAATAAAAAATAATCCATTTGAACATGAGAATAAGGTAAGTGGGGGAAGCACAGGCGAGAGGAAGAATTAACCCTTCGCCTCCTAATTTTTGTGCATCTTGGGGGGACAGAATAGGTAGCAGCCTAAGATCAGGCACAGGGGAGCATCTGACTGGTAGAGCAGGGGTCAGCAGGGGGTGCTTTACCAATCAGAATCTCACAGTCCACACCTTGTATCTGGGGGGTATCTTTTCCCCCCCCATTTTATACCACTTCTCTATGCTCAGCCCCCCACAAGAAGAAGAGAACTTTGCCGAAAGCCCAAAGCACCAGACTACAAGACAATAAGGAGGGGACAAGGGTGCCAGGGGTTTTGTGGTGCATGTAGTAGGTATGTACTGTTATCAGTGTGTATTACTGTACAGCCCATGTGCAAACCATGTCACGTCTTCCCTACATTTTCGCGCCGGGAAAATGAAAATGAATGGGGCCGCCCCACAGCATTTTGAATGTGGACTGGCCAAGGTACTTCTAAAAAACCCGGCATATACGAGTGCACCGGGACCCCGCGTACACCATGTGAAAATACCCTTAAGGGTTTATTCTGCAGAACATATGAATGCTGATTTGGGGGATTCAGGGGTGGATTTTCTCAGAACCGGGGTTCCCAAATTCGCAGGAAAACAGATTTACATTATACCCTATGTAAAATCATTGTCTTTCTATGACACTGATTTTACGTGAGTATTTTCGGTGTGTACTGTCGGTGCCTACAAAGAACTCTTAGAGGTATTTTATTCACTAACAACACTAACGGATAGGAGGCAGAAATCTGCCACGGGCAGTTTGGATCGTTTGCTCGTCAGAATTCTGCGTTTGCAAGCGCCAAATTCCCAAGAAGCAGACGACACTATCAGTGCCAAAAAACCATCATGTGAACTCACCGTAAGTGTATAGTGTGTCTGTGTTCAATATATGTATATATACACACACAATTTCTGGGGTACCTTGTCTAATGTAATCTTTGGGGTATAGTGTGTAATGTAATAATCTCTGGGGTACAGTGTGTAATGTAATAATCTTTGGGGTATGGTGTAATATAATTTCTGTTGTACAGTGTATAATGTAATCTCTGGGGAACAGTATGTAATGTAATCTCTGAGGTATGGTGTAATGTAATCTCTGGGGTACAGTGTGTAATGTAATCTCTGGAGTACAGTGAGTAATGTAATCTCTGGGGTATGATGTAATGTAATTTCTGGAGTACAGTAGCAATGTAATGTAATCTCTGAGGTATGGTGTAATGCAATCTCTGGGGTACAGTGTAATCTCTGGAGTATGGTGTAATATAATCTCTGGAGTACAGTGAGTAATGTAATCTCTGGAGTATGGTGTAATGTAATCTTAGGAGTACAGTGAGTAATGTAATCTCTGGGGTATGGTGTAATGTAATCTCTGGGGTACAGTCTGTAATGTAATTCCTTTCTAGGGTTCAGTGTGTAATATAATAAATTTTTGGGGTATAATGAATTATATTATTTCTTGAGTACAATGTGCAATTCATTTCTACAGTGCAGTTAGTAATGAAATTTCTGTGGCTCCCATGTTTAATATAATTCATTTCTGGGGTGCAGTGAGTGATGTCATTTCTGGTGTATGGTATGCAATAAAATACATTTTGGGGTACAGTATGTGACATAAGTGATTCCTAGGGGAACAGTGAGATTGGGTTCTTTTATTTTCCTCATTCTGTTGTGTGTATAACAAATTTAATGGAGTAGTGATGGGGATGGGAGGGATTAAGTGAAATTTACTGAATGGCACAATATTTCTTATTTCCATCTAGAGGGGGTGGTATTATAGGTGGGCTGGTTTGGTTTCATTGCCAGGGCTGCTCTTTAGTCCAAGTCCGGCTCTAAACTTCAATAATTAGAGAGCCACTCATAACCTTACGGACTCAACCAAAAGAGTTTGCCATAAGGACTCCACCCGGACCTGCTTTGGGACCTCACAGCGCTCCCTCAGACCTCCTGGCTGAGTTAGAGGGGGACACTTCACTGCAGGGAGAGGAGGGGAAAGGAGGGTAAGTTTAAGGGAAGGTGAGTGAAGGAGGGAGGGAGGGATAGGAAGACAGGAGATGAGAGGGAAAATTGGTCCCCCCCCACTTTTTAAACCAAAGTTTGCCCCTTCATTGATGGCTGTGTTGAGTTATTTTGAGGACAGACCAAGTTTACATTTTTATACAAGCTGTACAGTGACTACTTTACATTGTATCAAAGTGTCACATCTTCAGTGTTGTCCCATGAAAAGATAAAATAAAATATTTACAAAAATGTGAGGGGTGTACTTACTTTTGTGAACTACTGTATGTATAAGATAGATAGACAAAGGGATAGATAGATAGATAGATAGATAGATAGATAGATAGATAGATAGATAGATAGATAGATATGGGATAGATAGATAGATATGAGATAGATAGATATGAGATAGATAGATAGATAGAGTAGATAGATTATGAGGATAGATAGATAGATAGATAGATAGATAGTTAGAATTGATAGCTAGATATGGGATAGATTGATAGATATGGGATAGATCGATAGAAGATGATAGATAGATATGAGGTAGATAGATGATAGATAGATAGATATGAGGTAGATTAGATAGATAGCTAGATATGAGATAGATAGATAGTTAGATAGATTTGAGATGATTGATAGATATGATAGATAGTTAGATAGATGGATGAGATTGATAGATATGAGATAGATAGATATGAGATAGTAGTTAGATAGATAAGATAGATAGATCAGATATGAGAAAGATAGATTAGAAATTATGAGGTTAGATGACATGGAGATAGAGAGATAGATATGAGAGGATAAGATAGATAGTGATAGAGATATGAGGTAGATAGATAGATAGATTGTTATGAGGTGGATAGATAGATAGATAGATCAGATATGAGATAGATAGATAGATATGAGATAGATAGATAGATAGATAGATAGATAGATATGGGATAGATAGATGTAATTGATACAGGTACTGTATATAGATGCTGGAGTTGGATAGGTAATACATTCTCCTGTGTGTTGTGTACTCGTGCTCCTGTTTCGGCTTTGCTGGAGGATGAGATGTTCTGGCTCGCACCACATAGTCTGTCCTCAGAGAGCGCTTGGCCATTGTTTATGTGAGCGGCCACATGGCCTGTTGTATCCTGGCAGCGGTCACTTATAATCTGGCTGTCAGAACATTATGAGATCGTTACTAGATTTAAGCTCGAGCCGGCATTGTCCTCTGGCCCTAGCTCAGCTTATACTGCAGTTGTCACTTTTATGTTAGAACTTCACACACAGCATATAATGCCCATGTATTCTATTACTCTGCTACTATTTTTGTTTGTACAGTATCTCACAAAAGTAAGTACACCCCTCACATTTTTGTAAATATTGTATTATATCTTTTCATGGGACGACAATGAAGATCGGACACTTTGATACAATGTAAAGTAGTCAGTGTGCAGCTTGTATCACAGGGGAAATGTGGTGTCCTCAAAATAACTCTACACAGCCACCAATGTGTAAACTGCTGGCAAGAAAAGTGAGGACACCTCTAAGTGACAGCAAAAGTGAGTACACCCCTAAGTGACAGCAAAAGTGAGTACACCCCTAAGTGACAGCAAAAGTGATTACACTCCTGAGTGACAAAAAAAGTGAGTACACCCCTAAGTGAAAATCATAAAATTGTGCACAAAGGACCACATGTATGAAAACTGTCTAGGTCTAAAACTCTATTTGTTGCCCAAAGCAACCAATCAGAGCGCCCCTCTCATTTCATATAGTGCTCTGGAAAAATTAAAGGGGCGCTCTGATTGGTTATATGGGCAACAAAGACCTAGACAACTTTCATAAATGTGGCCCAAAGTGTCAATATTTTGTGGGTGGGCCACATTATTCCCAAGCATTGCCTTTATATTCATGGACATGGGGTCACTAGGCGTCACCAGGATTGCAGCCTGGATCCTCTTCCTCGCCATGACGACCCTTCATTGGTAGCTGGTGGATGTTAGAGACCTGTGCTCCTAGCCATTCCATTTGAGGAGGTCCCACAGATGCTCAATAAGGTTTAGGTCTGGAGACATGCTTGGCCAGTCCAGCACCTTTAGTCTCGTTTTTTTTTTAGCAAATCAGTGGTTGTCTGTGAGGCATTCATGGTTCACTCAATGAACTGTAGCTCCCCTCAGCCGGCAGCACTCATGCAGCCCCACCACCATGACACTACCACCACCATGCTTGACTGTAGGTGAGACACACATGTCTTGTACTCCTCACCTGGTTGCTGCCACAACACGCTTGACACCATCTGATCATATTTACATTTCTCCTGGTTTTTATTCTTATCAGAGTTCCAGTAATCATGTTCCTTTTAGGTCTGCTTGTCTTCAACAAACTGTTTGCGGGCTTTCTTGTGCATCATCTTTAGAAAAGGTTTCCTTCTGGGACAACAGCCATGCAGACCAATTTTATGCAGTGTGCGGCTTATGGTCTGAGCCAGTAACACAGCCCCTGTCACATGCTGCTGTGCCCTAACATCCCATTAAAGCATAAGTCACAAGAACAGCACACTCCTTTCCTCCTGCTTTCATCAATCCCAAAATCATAACCACAAAAATACAAAAAACAGCAATATAAACTCTCCTACCCTAGTAAATGAAGCTGAACGACGGTAGCTCCAACCAGCCAAGTAGATTTACCTTGGCCTGTTCAAATGTTTTCAGTGATTATGTGAGGGCATTGTTAGGTGAAGATCGAGGTTATAGAAATTTCAGTGTAGCAGAACATGTGCACTGTCAGGTCAGCCAGGATTTGAGATTTGCCAATGCCGTTTGTTGGGGCCTTTAGACAAAAGGTCTTTTTCATTTCTTGTGCATCACTAGATTCCCATATACATCAGTTTTTATGTTTTTCATCAGTGTAGCCATGTGAGGGCATGTTTTTTGTATTTTTAATTGAACAAATAATGTATTGAAAAAAAAATAGGTATTTTGTTAGGGACAGTCAGGGACACACACGGAGACATGGACGGAGTGATGGGCCCCACGTGGCCCCAACCTCTGTTTTCGCTGCCTTTTGGGGTACCCTGGACTCCTTTAATAGGTCGGCCCCAACCTGAAGACTGGGATCTACTCTGAGCCAAGTGAGACACAAGACATAGACAAACACAGAAACAAACAAACAAACAAACAACCACAGAACAAACAAGAGAGGTCGGACAGGCCAGGTCAGCAACGAACGGGCAGTGTAGTACAGAAACGAGAGACAAGAGAGTACAGGGGTGCTAAGCAAGAGTCAAAGAACATAGCGTAATAAATAAGAATAAGGGCTGGAATACAGGTAGAGAGAAACCTATAGCAGGCAAAGAAGAAAGGAAAGCTGAGAACTTTTATAGGAACCAGGAGAGGGAGAGCAGAGATTGATAGGCAACCAGGAAATGTCAATCAAAAAGGAAACAGGTTAACTCCACCAAGTGGCTGGAGATTCCTGGTCTTCGGGCGTTGGCCAGGGAATCAATTAAGCATACGCAGTACTAGGACGGAAGTTCTCACTAGTTAGTAGAAATTCACAGAATTAAGTTATAAACCTCAGATTACATTCTGCCAGCGACAGAGCCAAAAGCGGGGGTCTGTCGGGCAAATCATGACATTTTTCTTATTTTTTTTTTCAAGGGGCAGTAGTTCTGCAATTTTTTAGGTTTAGATTTTAAATGATGGCTTAGATTTTAAATGAGATGTTTAGATTTGGTTCACATCCGATAAAACCTCTGACACATATGTGGATCAGGCCTAAAAGTATTCTGTGAGTCATTACATTTGCAATAATACCAGTCTATATATTATTGTAAAATTGCTTACTACTTTCACACCTTAAAGGGGTTGTCTCGCTACAAATGACTTGGGTTTTCACTTAAAAGAATCTTTAACAACAAAGCAGCTTTGCATATATGTTCATTACAAAATGTCCTATGATTTTGTGTTATCCCTTGTTTAGTAGTTAGTGCATCAACTCCTGATAATCCTTTTAGCAGAAGGACCTGTTGATCTTATATCTCACTGGCTGTCAGTGTAATGACTCATCAGCCTTGAATACAGGTCAGAGCACAGAGCCCCTCCCCCACAGTGTATACTTTGGAGGGAAGGGTGGGGAGGGCTCTCTGGATTCTGTGTCTGGTGGATTAACCATGTGTTGTGCCTGCTAACTCCTGCTCTCTACACGATTGAGGAGAGCAGAGGTCGAGGTGATCTTTAGTCAGTAGGGATGGTGTCAGCAGTGAAGTGTGTTACCTATAATCATGATGTGTCTGTGGAGCTTTGACTATATAATAGAAACAGATCTGGGGGGCATGGTGTGACGGCTTCATATCCCTCCTGCTCATGCTGTACTAGTGGACACTTCGTGATTATAGTAACTCATTCACAGCTGCCCTGTGGTCCTGCTTCTGAGTGGGTTCTGTATGTTGTGCTTGAGTTGGAGATTTGTATGCTAAGAGGGGGTAAGGAACACTTGCATTCCCCTGCTCTGCTATAGCATACAAGCTTCACAGATCCTCTTCTTCACGAATAGTCTATTCCTCTCTTGTTCCTGACTTGTGGAGTGACAGTGCAAACTGATCTAGCACGGTGAGCAGCCTGCAGCAGACCTAGGCACGGCAAACACAGGGTTTTCTTGGCAGCAAACCCCCTGCCCGCCCCATGCTGTATAAGAAGTTTTGGAGGAGGGCTGTCTGTTGCGGAGGGGAGGGGGGAAGGGAAGGAGAAGAGGCAGAGCAGAAAAACCACGCACCTGCTGAATCAAGATTCTTTGCTGCCAGACACTTTGAAGTAGGCTGAAACAACTCCTTTAACACCTTTGAATTAATTTAATGTTTGCATTGCCATATTATGATAGCCATATGTCTTTATTTTCCCATCAACTGAGTTGTGCAAGGGCTTGTTTTTTGGTGGGTGACCTGTTGGTTATATTGGTACCATTTTGAGGTACTTTTGCGAGATGGGGTCACCGAAAAAACAGCTACTATGTTACTGTTTTTTATTTTTATTTTTTGTTATGCCATAACTAATATGGTAACTTCATAGTTTAGGTCCATATGGATTTGGGAATAACATTAATTTACTAAATTTTTACTAATTTTTTTTTAACATTTAGAAACTTTTTTTTTGTTCCAGGAGGGAACTTGTTAAACATGTGATTTTCTGATCATTTATATAATACACGGCAGTACTTACAGTACACATTGCAGTGTATTATGCTTGTCAGTGTATTACTAATAGGCATCTTTTCAGGCTCTGTTTCTGAGAGGTCTTAATACATGTTAAAAAATGGCTGAATTAGTGGCCTTCATTAAACCCTTGGCTTCCATTGAAATGCAACAATACCCAGAGATCATCTCACAGGCATACATACCAAATACAAGAGGGAGGCCCTCTGTCTAACCCTCTAGAGGCTGTCACTGATAACAGCATCACAGTCTAAAAAAAGGGTCCGACTATTAGAGAGTGTCGCTTGTGTGAGTGCACAGCCTCAAAAAAAGAAAGTACATCCTCTTTGAATTCTATGTTTTTATATTACAGGACATAGTTAAAAAAATAAAAATAAAAACAAAAAATCTGGCCATTAGAAGGTCTTGAAATTTAGTAAATAAAATTGCAGATGAACCACACAGTAGATTCCAGCATGTTATATTTATTTAATAAAAACTAGGCAAAATGCAGAAACAGAGTATAAAATATTTAATACACCCTTGCTGATTTTATAAAAAATTAAGAAGGTACGAAGCAGCCTGGTGCTGCTAATCAAAAGTCCTTAATTAATTGACCACCAGCAAGTGTGACCACCTCCACAAAAGCAGACATTTTTGCATTTGACTGCCCTGCAGGTTTGTGTGCCAAGAAGAATAGACATCAGCAATGATCTTAGTGAAGCAACTGTTGCTGCCCATCAATAAGGGAAGGGCTATAATGCCATTTTCAAACAATTCTATAGTGAGAAAAACTTTTCACAAGTGGAAACAATTTTACCCAAGATTGGAATTCCCTCACCCTATGGTCAGACCATACTATGCTCAGAGAAATGAAAAAAACTCAAGAGCTACATCTTAGAGTTTACGGGCCTCATTTTGAATGTTAAATATTCAAGTTCAGGAACATGAAATTCAAAAAAGACTGAGCAAATATTGTATATTAGGATTGCCAGGAAAAGCCTCTTCTTCCTAAAATGAACATTCCAGCATAAGTTACAATTGAACGGACAACAATGTTTACAAAAAAATTTATTTTAATCAGACGAGACAAAAGTGGAAAAATTTGGCCAAAATGCAAAGGACCATGTTAGGTGAAAACAAGCCACACTGATGATTGGTTGACAAGTACAGCAAATTTATAACAAAATGAGTCCAATGTCGTTGTCATGCTGCTCGGAGGAGAGGATGGTGGAACCACTGGTCACCGGGTGGAGTTGGGAAGAGCCCCTTGTCTTCACCGCCGCCCTGCTCAAAGAGGGAAGGACTTTGCTGCAGAGAAATCCCCAGGTTGCTACCCCAACGTAGACCTGGCGGGTGGACAGTGAAGCGGCAGTACATGGAAACAGGCTGGTACAAAGAGTGGCAAGGCTGGCGGACTGGCAGGCATAGCTGGAGCAACGTCAGCAGACGAAGGTCAGGCAGGTGGCAAATAGATGCAGAAAATAGCACAGAGAAGGCTTGCGAAACGTACGCGCGACACCAACTCAAAGATATGGACACCAACAACTGGGCGCGGAGAGCAGGAAATGGAATCCCTAAAAAAGTCCTGCAAGAAACGGATTGGAAGAGCACAATTACCTGTCGCGCGCTGGCCCTTTAAATTCAGGAAACTGACGAGCCCGCACCCCTAGTGGGAGGAAGATGCAGAGGAGTGCACCTTCCGAGTAGGAAGCAGGACGGGAGCAGGTGAGTACGGTACAGGCAGGAGCCGGGAGCGGAAGCGAACAGCAGCCCTGAGCGCAGAGCAGAGACCACCAGCAGCTGGGTAACGGACGTGCCCGCGGTCCGTGAGACGTACGCAGCACGAGCCTCTACAGTCGTTACACTAGAGGGGTTGTCCTACAATAAATATTACATTTCTATGTGATATGCTGGAATAAGAATAATCTTAAACAACTTTGTCTACAGTAGATATTGCTATTATATACCTGTCCTGGTACCTTCTGGTGTTCTACCTAATGTGTCCAGCACATGCTCAGTTCGACTGCTTAGATCCCCTTGTACATGAACAGCAGACGGATTCCGGATATTGTGCTGCAATTCATAAAAATCAGGGCACTAAAAGCAACTTTTGCTCAGGCACTGGACATGTTAGGTGGACATACAGTGAAAGAATGAAAACAACAGCAGGGGGCACCCTAACAACTAACTAACATTGTTTTACAATATTACAGTTGAACAATTGTTATATTTTGCCTGCTATAAAAGAGAAATGGGATATTTAATAATGAACCAGAGCATTAAAGGGATTGTCTCACCATGCTGTTTCTCAGAGCCACAGGCAGCTTCACATTCACAGTTCATCACTCTTCCTGGTGAGGCCGTGGGTGGTTTTATAGCAGTGATTAGAAGGTCAGCTCTGTATTCACAGCTCTAATTGCACTGACATGAGAGCAGGAGATGTAATGTATAGTGTAGAGCGTTTCAGAGCTCAAAGCAAACAATCAAAAATAAGTAATCTCCTTTGTTTGTTAGAAATAGCACACTCTGTTCTCAAGCTGCTGGCACCCTGTGTGCCGATCTGATTTCACTCTCTGCTTTAACCCCTTACTGACATTGGACGCACGTCCTGATGCCGGTAAGGATCCCACCACACAGCTACCGGAAATTAGTGACTAATTGCAGCTAACACCTGGCAGTAAAAGCATGGGAGGGCGCTGGCGAACCCGCGCTGTGTAACTCCTTAGACGCTGCAGCAAAGATGGCCACGGCGTCTAAATGAATGAGAACCGGTGCCGCGCACTATTCCTCAGTACGGTCAGGACGTCGGCGGCGAAATCGATGTGTCCCGATCGGTGAATATGGCAGCTGGAAATCTTGTGAAGGCCTCCATCACCGCCAAGTTTTAAATTTCCCCACTTACGGCCCCAGGCATCTTTGTACACCATAATGCATTGTACATACGATGCATTGGGATGTATAAATGATCGCATCCCCTAGTGATGAAGCACGCTATGGGGACTCAATGTTAAAATGAAAAAAAGAAAGTTTTAAAGTGTAAAAAAAATAAAATATTAAGGGCGACATGTCCGAAAAGTGTCGTATCTATGCCAGTTTTAGGCGCATTAAATCAATGTAAAGTGCGCCTGAAAGTCCGATACTTTCTAAAAAGGTATACCTTGCATAGAAAACTTAATGCGCCTAAAATGGAAACATCGAAATCAAAAAAGGGGGCATTGTATCAAAAAAGGGGGCATTGTATCAAAAAAAGGGCATTGCATCAAAAAAGGGGGCATTGCTCAACTCGCGGCACATAGCTTATCATTGGTAGTATATGGTATGTGTCTATTGCGGCTCATTGCCCGACGGGGGCGCATAATATATGCAAGGTGCATCAATAGGCGCATTTCGCGACGGGGAGCACAGTGCACCATATTTTAGGTGCATTACAAATTTGTCGTTCCTGGGGTAAAATGCTCCTAGTTTGGGTGTACGACAGTTCATGTACAACAAGAATATGGCGTAAAAAGTGGGTTTGCCGCAAAATAGAACAAAAACCTGGCGTTGGCGTGTTGGGACATGTCGCCCTAAGTTCAAATCACCCCCTTTCGCCATTTTAAAAATAAAAAACAAAATAATAAAAACGCACACATATTTGATATCGTTGCGTCCGAAAAGGTCCAATCTATTAAAATATAACATCATTTATCCCGCACGCTGAACAACGCAGAAGAAAAAATATTCCAAACGCCAAAATTTCAGTTTTTTGGTCATTTCGCGTCCCATAAAAATTGCAATACATTTGATCGAAAAAGTCGCATGTATTCCAAGTTGTGTGCACTCTCTTATCTCCTGACTAAGGTAATATCAAAAGAAGAACGTATCTGAAAAAGTCTTGATTTAACGTTCCCTATATGTTGAAAGCTTATCTATGTACTGAGACAACCCATTTAAACACCATAAAATATAGAGGTGTAACTTGACGCCATAGTGCAAAAAGTGAAATAGGGCCTCCCAGTTACCATGCACCATTTACAATACTGGTGTCTTCTTATGTGGCAGAAAGGCTTTTGGGGCCCCCTTAGGCTGTAGGCTGTAGGGCCCTACGGACTGCTACCTCTGCCCCACCTATAGCTGCACCCCTGGGTCAGATGTGTCTATAAAAAAAAAATCTCCATAGAAAGCTGAACATTCTTTTAATCTCTTACCTAAACAGAGAGAGGAAGGGAGAGCAGGACAGTAACCAGAAAAACCTGTGTGCACTCAGAGCACATACAATCTCTCTTATCTCCTGACTAAGGTAACATCAAAAGAAGAACGTATCTGAAAAAGTCTTGATTTAACGTTCCCTATATGTTGAAAACTAATCTTTGTATTGGAGACAACCCCTTAAAGCCCCATAAAATATAGGGCAGATCAGAGGTGTAGCTTGAAGCTCTTGGGTCTAAGTACATGGTACCATGCACCATTTACAATACCAGAGTCATGTGTGGGACAGAAGGGCTTTTGGGCCCCCTTAGGCTGTAGGGCCCCGTAGCAGCTGCTACCTCTGCACCTCATATGGCTGCACCCTTGGGTCTCTATAAAAAAAAACTCTCCATAGAAAGCTGAACATTCTTTTAATCTCTTACCTGATCCCACGAATAAATGAAAATAATGAAAGATAAATGTCACTGATCCTATTAGTTAACATTCCAGGTCTGATGTCAGGTGCTCTCTGTCCAAACAATTACAATGAGCGAATCCGCAAATCCCCAAATATTTGTTGCCATCTCGTTTTTATTCACGGTTTGATATCCCGGCAAGGCCCGGCTCTGCGCTCCCACAAAACAGCCACGCTTGACTTTTCAAAATTCCCAATTGCAATTTAAAAAAAAAAAAAAACTAAGGAGGAAACAGATGTCAGCAATAGAGAGCCCCCTGGAGGTTCCTTACCTGGCACCGAAACAGGTAAAATATGTCAGTAAAAAATAAATGATGTTTCCTAAGCAGCCAGGAAGAGAGAGGAAGAGCATGATTCTCCAGCATATACAGGGACCCGCTTACAGGACTGCTGTATATAATCAGCCACTAATGCAGGAGTATAAATGACTCTATAGCACTGCAACCACCGGCATCTGGGGAAGATCCCTGGAAGCAGCAGCAAGGCAGGAAAAAAAAAAATAAAAGATAAAAAATGAAAAAACATA
>JAODAL010064964.1:0-18451 GCA_025379985.1 Phyllomedusa bahiana
AAAATGAATGCGGTCCCATGCGCTCTATTTTTAAACATGCGCACTCCAGTATCAGGCGCATTACAGAGCGCCTGAGATTGGCAGTGTGCTGGAGGCGGCGCACTAGAACCGTATGAAGCTACACATTTATAGCTTCAGTGCGGCAAATCCAGGCGATTATGGGGGAACAGGTAGGGGGATTTTAAAAGGGGTTTCCCTGAGCTAGAAGGTCGTTTTGTAGCGAAAGCGAAAAATTTTTGACCCCAGTAGAACGGGTTCTAGATTAGGCAAATTTTTTCGGGGTGAAAGGGGTGGCATAACAAAAGGGGTCTTGGGGGGCCCCAAAACTTTCCCTCCCCCTCAATCTATTATTGTCCCGGGGGAGCTACAACTTACGTATCTCTAAATATAAGTCACCTATGATGTGACCGTGTCAGGGAGCTGCAGGGGGGGTTAAACCCAAAAGAAAAGAATGCTAAATATTAAAAAAACAAGAAGTTCTGCAACTTTCCAATATATTTTGTGGTTCAATTCCTCACGGTTTTCAGGATCCCTGCTTGCTGTCAGTAACTGGAATTATGCTTTATAGCCAAACAAAATTGAAAATCCCAAATAGACCTAATTATTCTCACAGTTGAGGGTTTGTTACATTTGTATGTAGTGCAACGATTCCTATAGACATGTTATCAGCAATGATACAATATAAAGGCTATCAAGATATCAGAAAATTTCTGTGCTGCTGATGTGTTTGGACTGGAGACAACTGGAATGAAGTCCTGTACATCTAGGAAGATTTATCAGAATGGGTTATCAGCCTCTGGATGCAAACACAACTGTCTCCATTCACCAGCAGTAAGCAGAGATCTTGCAAATGGTGAAGAATTGAAACAGAAAATATATTTAAATAGTTGCAGAACATTTCCTTATGATTCCTAATGATTCATCTTTGTTTGATGGCAGACGGATATGTGATCACCGTCAGATCAGCAGGAGCCTGACCACCGGGGCCCCCACCGGAACCATAACACTGGGCTTCACATTACTAACTTCTAACGCTAAGTCCCCCTCACTACCATCAACAGTTCTGTGGAGGGAATCCATCTACCCCATAACAAAGTGGTATGATCCACCGTTTTCTGGAGGACAAGCCAATTACCTCATGTTTATGGGGTTGTCTTGATTGGACATGTTAGTTTTCAATCTGCCCCATGTTTAGTACAGCAGGTGATATGACAAGCCTCATGTAAAATACAGGGTCCCACTTCACTAACTCTTAACCCTAAACCCCAAAACCCCCCCCACTGTCCTCAACCCGAACCCGAAATAAGGAGACCCGAAAGGGAAAAAATTGGCGGCCCTTGGGGGATTACCCCCCAAAAGTCTGGGAAAAGAAAAACCCCGCAAAAAACCCACACCAAACCCAAAAAAAAGGGGGAAGACTTACTTAGCCCGGGGGGCCCCTCTGTTTTTTCATCCAAAAGGGGAGGGAAAGTTTTAAAAGGTCAGTAACCCCAAATGAAACACCCATAATTATAGCAGCGCAGCACAGCAGGGAGCGGCTCCACCAATGACCCCGGGGCGGTAAACATTTTGCGAAGTAAAAACAACAAAAAAGTACAAATGCAAACACAGAATTTTCAAATCCAAAAAACCCAAAAACACAACAGGGGGCCATGGTGGGGGGGGGGGGGGGGGGCAGCACAATCACCTCATTAAACCCAAAATTCCAGAAAAAGGGAAAGGGGAAAAACAATATTTACTTCCTCTCCTGGGGATCAACATCACAGAATGTGACCGTATTCAGTGGATAATGTCTTCTGAAAAACAGCCTGAAACATTTAAAAAAAATAATTTTACGGGCGTAATAACTATATAAATATAAGCGGGTTTTTCCCTCCAAAAATTTAAAAAACTTACATTCCCCTTTTACATTGAGAAGACTTATATAGAAAATACCCTTCCCCTTTTCATAGGAACCGTTTATAAAAGTTATATTCTTGTACATAGGGGGCAGTATTTAAATTTATTATATTTTTTGACATGGGGGGCCCCAATTTTTTTTTATAGTTTATTCTTGTATATAGGAAGGCAGTTTTTAAGTATTTTAAAATTCTTGTAATGGTTGGCCCCGTATTATGGGTAGTTATTTTTCTTGTACATGGGGGGCAGTTTTATAGTAGTTTTTATTCTTGTACATATTGGGCAGTATTTTAGTAGTTATTTTCTTGTACAGGGGAAACAGTATTAAGAGTTATATTCTTTTTAAAATGGGGAAAATTATTATAGTATTTAAATATTCTTGAACATAGGGGCAGTATTATAGAAAATTTTAATTCTTGGGTTTTTATGGGACTATATTTTAAATTTTTAAGTAGTTATATTTTTTGTACATGGGGGCAGTATTATAGTATTTTATATTTTTGGGTAAAAAGGGGGCAGTATTATAGTAGTTATATTTTGTCCCTTTAGGGGGCATTTTTTTATATTATTTTATATTTTTGGGACTAGGGGCAGAAATTAAAGAAATTTAGTCTTGTAATGGGCAGTTTATAGTAGTTATATTTTTTGTACATGGGGGCAGTTTTTTAAATGGGAGTTAATTCTTTTGTAATAGGGGGGCAAAATTATATTTATTTATATTCTTTACATAGGGGGCAGTTTTTTATATTTAGTTTTTATTCTTGTACATGGGGGGCAAAAATTATAGTAGTTTTTTATTTTTGTATAAAAGGGAGTTTTAAAAAGTAGTTAAATTCTTGTACTTTGGGGCATTATTTTAGAATTATATTCTTGTACATGGGGAAAACAGTATTATTAGATTTTTATTCTTGTACATAGGGGGGCAGTTTTAATAGAAAGTTATATTTTTGTTCATAGGGGGAAAAGTTTATAGAAGTTATATTCTTTTTTAATTGGGGGACCAGTTTTTATAGTATTTTATATTTTTGTACATGGGGGGCATATTATAGAAATATATTCTTGTACATAGGCAGTATTAAGAAAGTTATATTTTTGGGTCCCTGGGGGCAGAAATTATAGTATTTTATATTTTTTTTCTTTGGGGGCCGTATTTTTTAGTAGTTTTATTCTTGTACATAGGAGCAGTATTATAGAAAGTTAAAATTCTTGTACATGGGGGCATTTATTATAGTAGTTATATTCTTGTCCCCTTGGGGCAGTATTATAGTAGTTAAAATCTTTTTACATGGGGCAGTATTATAGTATTTATATTCTTGAAACATGGGGGCAGTATTAAAAGTTTTTTTAATTCTTGTACATGGGGGGCAGTATTAAGTAGAAAAACCCTTGAAACATAGGGTTTTTTGGCGGGGGGCATTTTAAAAGGGTAGTTATATTCTTTACTTGGGGGGAATTTTATAGTAGTTAAAATTTTTTTGTACATGGGGAACATTTTTAAAGTTTTATTTTTGGGAACATAGGGGGCAGTATTAAGAAGTTTATTTTTGAAACATAAAAGGAGAAATTATATAGTTATATTCTTGAAACATGGGGGGCCAATTAAAAAGAGTTATATTCTTGTACATGGGAGGGCAGAAAGTTTTATTTTTGTTAAAAAATTTATTTTTTTTAAAATTGGGGGGCATTATTATAGTTTTATTTTTTTACATAGGGAAAAAGTTTTTTTAAAAAAATTGGGTTTATTTTGTACAAAAGGAGCAGTATATTTTGAAATATTCTTGTACATAGGGCATTATTATAGTATTATATTCTTTTTTCATGGGGCAGTATTTAGTATTTTATATTTGTCCCATAGGGGGCAGTTTTATATTATTTATATCTTGTACATAGGGAGTTTTTTTAGTTTAAATTTTCTTGTACATGGGGAAACAAAAGGTATTTTTAGAAAGGGTTTAAGTTTTATATTCTGGGGCTTTACGGCAGAAAAATTTTTGATTTTACCCCTTGTACATGGAAACCCGGGTATTATAGAGTTATATTTTGTACGGGGGGAGCAAAATTAATATTATATTTTTTTGGACAAAAGGGGCATTTTGAGTTTATGTATTATTTTCTTTTTACATAGGAGCTTTGTATTATATTTGTTTTAAATATTTTTTTTTTAGGGGAACATTTTGGGTAGTTTATTCTTGTAAAAAAGGGGCAGAAAATTATAGGTTATATTTTTTGTACATGGGGAAACATTTTTGTAGTTTTATTCTTGTACTTAGGGGGCATATTTAAATTTTTATATTTTTGTAAAAGGGGGGACGGGTATTTTTAGTAGTTATTTTTGGTTGGTTTTTTGTTTTTTTGATGAGGGCAGTATTTTAGTGTTAAAAACTTGAACGTAGGGGCATTATTTTTGAAAGTTATTTTCCCGGGTAATAGGGGCGGGTATTAAAAATTTTAATTTCTTGTACAAGGGAGCAGAAATTATAAAAATTCAGAAACCCTAGGAGATATCATCTGTGTGAATCAATTAGGTTTTTTTTTCTTTCTCTGATTTCTGAAAGGTGTTTGCCTTGGCTGAAATTTTAAAATTTGAACATATTTGCAGGGGGGTTTGGGGGTTCAGGGGACAGCGTCTCTTTTTTTGGGCTTGGGTTTTGGGGCCTGGGGCCTGTGAGTTTTCCCATTTTCAATCGAATTAAAAAAACAACCGTTCAGGCTGCAAAAAGGGGATAAGTGTTAGCAATCGCTTATAAGAAATTTTAAACCTCCCCTTTCCCCCTTTTTCACTTTTGGGTTAAAAATGGGGTTATGTTAAATTTATTTTAATACGGGATTATTTGCTGCTCTAAAGTCATTTGCAGCATTTGAAGCAGAACAAATACCCATTTAAGCATCTCTTCCCTCTATGAACCCAACCAGGTGATGCTGCTAACCTGCTGAGGGATAGAATTAGTCTCCTCCCCCCTCTGACAGCAAGCAATGTAATCCCTTCCTTATGTAGGCCTTTTAGCTATTCTTTCCCAGGGCAGAAAATTTTTTTCTCTTTGCTTCTGCAAAGGGGGAGAGTGACTGGCAGTTCACCCACCAGCACCCCCGGGTCATTAAAGTGAACATGCCATTTCTGTACACTAAGGGGACAGAGGATTTCCCATACAAAAACCTGGCGTGGGGGCTTGGGCTGAGCATGTGCGCCCACTAGGTGGACGTACATATTGGTATACACTTTAAACACCAGGTGTCGCCATACCCTATAATCAAATACCATAACCCCCCAAAGATTGCTTTGGGAACAAACATAGAAAGGCCAAAAAAAAAATTAAATCATTTTTTTTTTTTTTTTATTTTTTTTACCCTCATTTCTTTTTGAAAAGGTGAACAATCCCCTTAAATAAAATAGGGCATCTATGGCCGAGCACAGGACCCCTGCTTCCATTTTAGCAACATACATTTTGGTGGAGAATACGGGTACGCTCCTTTGACATTTACTCTTTTTAGTGATTGACAACCTCAGAACAGCAAATAAGTGCGGAGATCCCTTGTTGTCACCTTGAGAGCAGGGCGAGATTGGGGGAAATAGGGTCGTGGAAAAACCTGTCACATAGGTTATGCCCCCCCTTTTCTTTTAGGGGGCCGCACAAGATAGTGTCGACCTTTCTGTTCCAGCCTTGGGCCCCTTTTTTCCCGTAAGAGCTGGGGGTTTTAAAAGCATTTACCCCCAATTCTTTTTTAGAAATGGGTGTTTGCTTTTCAATTCCTAAGTATTTTTAACCCCTCGGCCCTTTTTGCTATGGGAAAGGGAAATCATCTTAATATCTTTCTTTATAGTGTTCTGCTGACATAGCTGCCAGATCTTTTTAAAGGGGAGCTTTTTATTTTACTCTAAAGGGCCCTGTTAACCCCGGCTTAAAAAAAATGGACTAATTTTAACCCCCAATTGAAGGCCCGGGGTGCGGGAAATTACGGGGTGGGAAAACCCTCCCCGGTTTATTACGGGAATCCACAGATCTCATAAAACTATGGGTTTTGTCTCCTCTCCCCCGCTCGTTCGGGAAAACCCCGGGGGGAGATAAGTGACTTTGTGAATTACCAGCGGCGTATACGCTTTCCCCCGGTAAAAGCAAGTCTTTTGGGGCCCGGGAAGTGCCCGGCCCCCCCCCTCCCCCCCCCGCTTTCCCCCCCCACGGCCGTAATTTTCGGGGGGTAATTACGCCCCGCAAATTTTTTGGAGTGGGAACCCAACAAAAAGGCTACCAGCTGACTGAGCCCTGGAAAGGGGATCTGGATGGGTTTTCAACTTTTGGATGCAAAATATTATGTTTCCATTCAAACAAAGCAAACAGAGGTCTTGAACACAATAGAAAATTAAAAAAGAAAGACGCTATAAAAATGTTGCAGCATGTTATATTATGGTATGTTATACTGTATTAGATTAGCCAGTCAATGCACTCCGCTCCTTTCCCATAATGCCTTGTGATATGCAGATACTCAGTGGAGGGCAAAAAGGCAATTTCAAAATTCCAGACACCTATATGTTGCTCTCCCCAAGGACAGATATATCCCTTTCTGATCCACTCATTGCCTCCCACCCACCCAGCCAGCCAGTATACTCTGCTCTGCACTGATGAAGGGCAAAACCCCGAAACAGTTGTCTGTAGATGAATGATACTGGCTTTGCTAATATCCCTTTTGCTTTCGAAAGATTCAATGAGTTGGAAGCAAATTGAAGATTTGTTACATCCAATAGAGGGCGCTTGAGCTTCTCAGCTCCTTTCCCATAATGCCTTGTTAGATTATATTAGACCATACAATGATTAAAGGGGTTTTCTCACTATAAAGTTTAGTTTAGGGACAAGTAACTGTAGACTTCTTCTAAATACATTGGTCTTTTGATTTTACTTTGTTCAGGAGATAAAAGAGATTTTAATCAGCTCAGAATACACACAGGTTTCCTTGGTTACCCGACCATAACTCTGCTGACTAGACCAGGGAGTGACGTCCCCATGGACTGACGGCTCAGTTCGGAGAGAATTAATTATCTCTAACAAGATTACAGATCATCATTTTCAGTGCTCACAGCACATGTACCTTGTGTATACTGAAGAGTTAACATCTCCTACCCTGGTCTGCCTAATAGCTCAGCTGTTAACAGAGAAACTTAATATGCTAATCACTGCTATAGAACCACTCACAGCCTGATGAGACAGAGTGAGTGTAAAACTGCTTGAGACTCAGTGAAACAGACAAGTGAGAAACATCCTCTAAGCTTTTAATGTTGACAATGGACCCCCAGCTTCGGACCACTCACCTGCTCCCTGTTTCAGCAGGTCACTGGTGTTGCTGGTTGGCGTAGCAGTCTCTCTGGTCTCATCTGAAGGATCTAACAAGGGGAAATGGGAAGAAACAGGTGAATGCTGCTGTTCTATAGAAATGCCAGATGTCACTTATGTATACACCATATATACCCCAGGTACAGGGTTGTGTGCAGATACATTCACTACAATGTAACACCGCAGGCTATAGGCATTTTGTGGAAGTCATAGAACTAAGATCCCACCCATTAGACATGGATTACCTATGCACTATCATTATATATACCCCAGATATAGGGTTGTGTGCAGATACATTCACTACAATGTAACATTGCAGGCTATAGGCATTGGTAGTGGTCATACTATATAGCCCCCCACCTAATAGACATGGATTATCTTCATACCATGTATACCCCAGATATAGGATCACTGCAGACATATTCACTACAATAGGCATTGGTGGTGGTCATAGTACTGAGACCCCTACCCATTAGAGAGGGCTTACCTATACACCATATGTACCATATATACCCCAGATATAGGGTTGTGTGCAGATACATTCACTACAATCTAACACTGCAGGCTATAGGCATTGGTGCTGGTCATACTATATAGCCCCCCTCCTAATAGACCTGGATTATCTTTATAGCATACAAACCCCAGATATAGGATCACTGCAGACATATTCACTACAATAGGCATTGGTGGTGGTCATAGAACTAAGATCCCACCCATTAGACATGGATTACCTATGCACTTTCATCATCATATATACCCCAGATATAGGGTTGTGTGCAGATACATTCACTTCAATGTAACACTGCAGGCTATAGGTATTGGTGATAGTCATACTACATAGCCCCCTCTAATTAGACATGGATTATCTTTATACCATACATACCCCAGATATAGGATTACTGCAGACATATTCACTACAATGTAACTCTCCAGGCTATAGGCATTGGTGGAGGTCATAGTACTGAGACCCCTACCCATTAGAGAGGGCTTACCTATACACCATATGTATCATATATACCCCATATATAGGATTACTTCAATCAAATTCACTACCATGTAACTCTCCATTCTATAGGCATTGGTGGTGGTCATAGTACTGAGACCCCTACCCATTAGAGAGGGCTTACCTATACACCATATGTATCATATATACCCCAGATATAGGGCTGTGTGCAGACATATTCATTACAATGTAACCAAGTCCAGGCTTTAGGTGTTGATGGTTACAGTTGTATCCTGGCTGCAGTGTTCGGATGTTACATTGTATCTGCTGGATAAAACCTACGCCGGCAGCTTCCTATAGGGTCTGTTATGTAGAGGCCGCTGCCGGGACATTATAAGTACTGAATGACTTCCATAGAAACCCGCACGTGACAGAAAGTGCTGCACCCGTTCACCTTACCCGGCTGGTATGACCACTGCAGGCATGCCAGGGGCGTGATCGAGTGCTGATACACCAGAGCGGAGAGACAGCCTGGAGAGACAGAGGAGACGGTCACCAGCATGTTAAGATTATTACTTATACAGTAATATAGCACCGCCATATTCCACAGCGCTGTACAGAGATTGTCATCAGTCACAGTGCTCCTTGTCCCCATTGGGGCTCACAGTCTCAATTCCAGATTAACGCTTCTGTATATTTATGGAGTCTGGGAAAACCTGAACATTCAAAGAAAACCCACACAAATACAGGGAGAACATACAAACTCCTCCAGATGTTGTTGTCCTTGGTGGATATGGAACCCAGGGCCCCCGCCCTGCCAGGCAACAGTTCTAACCACTGAGCCACCATGCTGTATTATGGTAACCACTGACCACTGTGCTGCACTGTGCGTACAGGATAAGTAATGTATGTACACATGACTGCACCAGAAAAATATGAGTGCAGCTCGGGATATAATATAGAGAACTCGGGATCATACAGGATAAGTAATGTATGTAACAGGATCACCAGCAGAATAGTGAGGTACTCTGGGTATAATAAAATTAACTCAGGGTCATACAGGATAAGTAAATGTATTTTCAATGACTGCACCACAGAATATGAGTGCAGCCGGGAGGATAATCAGGATGAAACTCGGGGTCATACGGGAAAATAATAATGTTTTACACGGGACTGCACCACAAATAGGAGCGCAGCTCTGATATAAACAGGATGTAACCGGACAGTACAGATAAGAAATTTATGACTTGACTGCCCCACAGAATAGTGAGTGCACTCGGGAGAATAAAAAAGGATGAAACCAGGGCATACGGGAAATAATTTATGAAAATGACTGCACCACAAAATATGGTGCAGCTCTGGGGGTAAAACAGTAGTAATCCCGGGAGCTACGGGATAAAATGTTGTACACAGTGACTGCACCAAAAAATAGTGAGTGCAGCTCTGAGGATAATACGGGATGTAACCAGGGTCATACAGATAAAAATTATTACACAGTGACGCACCCAGAATAGTGGGGCAGCCGGGAGTATAATACAGGATGAACCGGATCACACAGGATAATTAATGTATTAAGTATGCCCAAGAATATGATGCAGCTCTTAGATAATACAAAAGTAACCAGGATCATACGGGATAAAAATGGTAAAAAAGTGACGCACCACAGAAAGTGAGTGAGCCTGGAGGATAAAACAGGACAACCAGGATCAGTACGGGATAAGAATGTAGTATAGGGGACTGCACCACAAATGGATGCAGCTCTGGAGGATAAAACAGTACAGATTAACTCAGGATCATACAGGAAAAAGTAATGTAGTAAACAGTGACTGCACCAGCAAATAGGATCAGCTCGGGAGGAAAAACGGGATTAACTCAGACATACGGGAAAGAAATGTTTACACAGTGACTGACCAGCAAATGTGATGCAGCTCGGGGGATAATAAAATGTTATCGGATCATACAGGATAAGTAATATATGACACATGACGCACCACAGAAAGTGACGCAGCCTGGAGGATATACAGAGTAACCGGATCAGTACGGTAAGTAATGTATAATAGTACTGCACCACAGAATATAGTGCGCCTGGGATAAACAGTACAGGATTAACTCAGACAGAAGGAAAGTAATGTATTAAACATACTGCACCACAGAATAGTGTGCAGCCTGGGGGGAAAACAGGATGAAAACCCCAGGATCATACAGGAAAATAATGTATGTACACAGTGACTGCACCCAGAAAGTGAGTGCACCCTTGGAATAATACGGGATTAACCAGGATCTACAGGAAAGTAATGTATACAGGACTGCACCACAGAAAAGTGAGTGCAGCTCGGGGATATAATACGGGATGTAACTCAGGATCATTACGGGATAAGCATGCTGTACATGACGCACCACAAAATGATGACTCTGGAGGATAAAACGGATGAACTCAGGATCATACAGGAAAAGTCCTTTTAAAAGACTGCACACAAATAGGAGTGATAAGAAAAAATTCTAAGTAAACTGACAATCGAATATGCATTTAATTTGGTAAATTTAGGGGTTTTCATGTAATTTTACCAAATATGGCTCTTGGACATCCCTTTAAAAATTTCACTCCCTGGGACTGGTCTCACAGAAAGTCTCCCAGCTCATTAGTGGGGACTCCAAGGAGCAAATACCACTTTCAGACATGGGGAGTCACACAGGAAGGGTACGACCCAGCCGTATCCCACCTTCTTGCTGGCTGGGCGGTTTTGGGGGGGTTTGGCCACTTTCAAAGGCGAGCCCAAAGGGCCCCCCTGAAGATGGCTGCCCGAATGAGAAGGCCCCGGGTTTTCGATCTTTTATAAAGTGATTGCTGACAAAAAAGAAGAGTTCACATGTAATGGAACCGGGTCACCCGTCCCCCTCTTGGGATGAACCCCCCTTATGGTGGAAACCAGCCTACACCACCTTTATCTCTTGGGGATCTCGGTTTTTTACCAATACTTTTGAGTGTCTTGGACAAACTTGACATTTGCTCGCGTTTCTGGACTTCCATCTGAACAGAACAAAGAAGGAATGTCTTAGGTCCAATGGGGCACGGTCACCAAGATGGAGATTTCCAATCACATATTCACTTCTGAGCTCTCAAGTTATCGTCTGTAGTTTATGACCACTAACACAGTAGCTTTATGTACAATGAAGGAAATAAGTATTTGACCCCTTGCTGATTGTGTAAGTTTCCTACTTACAAAGACATGAACGGTCTATAGTTTTAAGGGTTGGTTAATTTTAACCTTGAGAGATAGAATATCCATAATAAAATCCAGAAAATCACATTATATAAGTTATATACATTTGTTTTTTCATTTTGTAAAAATAAGTATTTGATCCCCAACAACCAAAAAGAGTCCTGGGGTCCTACAGACCAGTTAAAACCCCCATCAACTTTTACCTGCATTACAGACAGCTGTCTTACACCTTTTTTAAAAGACCCGTCCCCCAGACCTATTTAACCATCAGACCTAACCTCTACAACATGGGCAAGATCACAAGCTTTTTAAAGGGTGTCAGGGACAAACATAGACCTGCACAAAGCTCAAGGGCTACAAAACCTAATGAGACCTGGGTGAAAGGAGACGACGTTTTGGTCAAAATAAAAAAATGGAAAAAAACAAAAAGACTGACAATCACATCGTCTGGGGCACCCTGCAAGATCTCACCTTTGGGTTACCCTGATCAGAGGGGAAAGGTGAGAGATCAGCCTAAAAATACACGGGGGAACTTGTTAATGACCTCAAGGCAGCTGGGACCACAGTCACCAAGAAAACCAATGGAAACAAATTACGCCGTAATGGTTTATCCTGCAGTGCCCGCAAGGTCTCCCTGCTCAAGAAGGCGCATGTGCAGGCCCACCTGAAGTTTGCCAATGAACACCTGGATGATCCTGTGAGTGACTGGGAGAAGGTGCTGTGGTCAGATTAGACAAACATTTAGCTCTTTGACATTAACTCAACTCGCCATGTTTGGAGGAAGAGAAATGCTGCCTATGACCCAAAGAACACCGTCCCCACTGTCAAGCATGGAGCGGAGACATTATGTTTTGGGGGTGTTTCTCTGATAAGGGCACAGGACTACTTCACTGCATCAATGGGAGAATGGAAGGACCGTAAAATCCGGAGTGACAACCTCCTTACCTGCACTAGGACATTGAAAATGGGTGGTGGCTGGGTCTTTCAGCAAGACAATGGCTCAAAACATACAGCCAAGGCAACAAAGGAGGGGCTCAGAAAGAAGCAAATCAAGGTCATGGAGTGGCCTAGCCAGTCTCCAGACCTTAATCCCATAGAAAACTTATAGAGGGAGTTGAAGCTCCAAGATGCTAAGCGACAGCCTCAAAATCTTAATGATTTAGAGATGATCTGTGAAGACAAGTGCAGCAAAATTCCTCCTGACGTGCGCAAACCTCATCATCAACTACAAGAAACGTCTGACTGCTGTGCTAACCAACAAAGGTTTTGCCACTAAGTATTACATTTTGTTTGCCAGAGGGATCAAATACTTATTTCTAACTGCAAAATGCAAATAAATTTATATAATTTATACAACGTGAGTTTCTGGATTTTATTTTGGATATTCTTTCTAATGCTACAATTAACCGACCCTTAAAATTATAGACTGTTCATGTCTTTGTCAGTGGGCAAACTTACACAATCAGCAAGGGATCAAATACTTATTTCCTTCACTGTATGAAAACTGTCTAGCAGGTTTACTTTTGGTTTTAGATGAGTATTTCACTGCTGGGAACCCAGATGCCCTGTCCATGAATGAATTACATAGGAGCATAGCTGAGCAGCTGCAGAGCCCTTCACACTTTATTCCGGGCTGTCAGAAGCTTACCTGGCATTGAGAACTTGGAGAAATCTGGTAACGTCTGTGTAAACGCCATAGTGCTGCCACCGCTGGGGCTGGACATCCCGCTAGACATTGGAGAGGTCTTCCCGTTCAGTGTGGAATAATTCGGCAAGCTGTTGGACCTGTCCCCGGAGGACATCCTCCGTTTCTCAGGCAGTGACGGCTGAGGTACAGGGCTTCCTTGTCGGTACAGGGTGGAGTCTGGTGAGGAAGAAGATGGGCTGGCGATGCCGGGGTAGTAGGCAGGAGACACTGGGAAACTGGGGGTAGATGGAGCCTGGTATCCTGAGGCACTGCTTTGTCTTGACAGTGATGGCCGTCCTTCAGGGGTGGAGAACCCATACATGACATGTCGCTCCATGCTGGGGCTCCCCGGAGTCACTGGGGCACTCCCAGTCATGATGACCTGGTGTCGAGCTAAGCTTGGACTGCCCGGGGCTGGTGCGCCGCTGCTGTGTACTGCATGAGGATGTCTGCTCAGCTTGGGCTTCCAGGAGCATTTGACATAGTTGGAGTGACCACCCTCCGGATAAAGCCCGGGCTGGGCGGTGTGTTGGTGCCCACTGTGTTGGTGCCCACTGTTCTGTGAACAGGTTGGGGGCTGCCGTGAACCACATGCCCCGCCAGCGCGCTCATTGGAATTCCGGAAAATCCATCTGTCTGCGTGATGGCATTATTAGGGCTGTAGGAGTAGCCTTCATAGGAGCTGAGGGGGGTTCCAGCCAGGGGTGTCATGGCAGGGGGAGTGGGAGATGTGTTCTGGTAACTGCTTTGGGGTGAAGGCTGAGACAAACTGGTCGACCGGAAGCTGGAATCTACTGATGGTTGAGCCGGACTGGGGACACGGCCGCTGCCTTCTGCTGAGGGGAAGCTTCTTACCGAAACCCTATGGGGAACAAGAGGATAGAAGTGAGGGCCAACAAATCACGGAAATGCAGATTATGAAGCCGGGGCCCTTTAAGGTTTTCCGGTAAGGTTGATTTAGTGGGCTGACTAGTTTAGGGCCAACCGGACACGGCTCTAATAATTCACCGCTCCTTGATGTCTTCTATTCCAGACGCTGCATTATGTCTTAAAGGGGTTTTGCCAAGAAGTGAGTTCCTTGAAAAAAGGGGCGTTGTGTTTCTGTGTTTAAAAAAACAAGTGCCTCCTCTGTGATGTCATCGCTCCATCTTCCATGCACGTTCCTGATACTCAGTCTCTGTAGTTAAGCAAACATTGTTTTGCTAATCCACAGAGGAGAACTGTATTGTGCACAAGCTATATGCGTTTTATGTCTCCCTCTTATCTGCTCAGGAGAGAAGATAAGCTCAGCAGGCAGCCTTCTTTCATTTCTTCATAAACGGCGGCATGGGGATAGGGAGGGGGCTGAGCAGAGAGCCAGGGAGCGTCTGCATGTTTACTCAGATAATTACATTACAACCAGTGGATTCGCTATACAAAAGACACAGGATCTTTCTCCCCAGTCCCTTCAAAGCTCTTCATGTTCCCTGTCATCAGATAAGAAGTGCAAACAACACAAGCGTGGCCAGATCAGCTCCTGTCAGCTCCTGGCCGTGTCTAATGTAAACCGTCAGGAAACCAAGGGCATGTAAGGAAGGCTGTAGCTCTCACATCATTCACTTTTTTGATGACATATTTAGAAAAGTGATTAAACACCCATTTTGGAAGATCCCACGTCAACATTAAATCGTGGCAAAACCCCTTTAAAGCTGAAGCAGCTCGGAGAGCAAGAAGCGGTGAGGAGGTGTCTCCAAAATATTCAGCAGGATGGGCCATAAATGTCAGACACACCTCTGGAATCTGCTGGCAAAGCTAGCAAGGGGCATGGGGAATGGTCACTGTATTGGCATTTAACTCCCCAGGACTGCCAGGAGTGTCTGAGTCATCAGTGCGGCACCCGGATGGAGCAACTTAGAGGCCGTGCCCATAGACTCCCTGCACAACATGACCCCGCTGTATTGTATGCAGCAGCTGGCTTGACCCCCCTAGATGCCATTGTCAATAGAGCTATAGCATCTAAGTGGTTGACTGGGAGGTGAAAACTTTAAAAAATTAGCAGCGTCATTAAAGGGGTTGTCTCATTCCAGCATTTGGCAGCCATTTATGCTGGTTGCCAAGCAGAGCTTGTGAAATGGAGGGGCGTGTTTCTCTTCCCTGCAAGGAGTATCTTCACGAGGCACAAAAGTGATTTTCACGTGGGACTGCACAGTACAGCTGTGTATTCTCTCTGTATGTAATTTGTGTAGGACTGCACATCTTACATGGGACTGTTGTGTACAGCTGTGTTCTCTCTGTTTCTAATTTACGTTGTACTGCACATGGGACTTACGTGGGACTGCAGATCTGTGTTGCAACATTGTTTTACGTGGGACTGCTGTGTACAGCTGTGTTCTCTCTAATTTACATGGGACTGCATATGAGATTTATGTGGGACTGCACATCTGTGTCGCTAAATTGTTTTACATGGGACTGCACAGTACAGCTGTGCTCTCTCTCGGTATATAATTTGTGTGCGACTGCACATAACATGGGACTGCCGTGTGCAGCTATTCTCTCTCTCTCTCACTCTCTCTCTCTCACTCTCTCTAAGGGGGTTAAAATGGCAATTATGATCTGTGGGTGTGAGGAAGGGTCTTTAAAAATGAGATGCGCTCTAAAAAGAGGGGGCGTGGTCTGTAGAGTGGGAGCAGTAAACAGGTTGCACAAGTTCTAGCTACACACCTGCTGACACCTCCACTTATAGGTGGGACAGGGCTCCCCCAAAAGACAGAGAATGAATAGACAGGTGGCCTCAGTTTTTCCTTACCCGTCAGTGCTGTGTATGGGGCTACTGGTAGAAATTGGGCTCGGAGCTGTGAAGGGAATGGGGTATCCTCCGTTCCTGGTCAGGGTGTCCGTCTGGTAGGCCGGTTGTGCGCTGGGAGATAACGGAGCCGCCGTCCGCGCCACCGATTCAACGTAACTCCGAGGCTCTATAGAGAGAAGAGACCGAAAATCATCAGCCCTGACAACGACCCCATGAAGACTCCGCAGCCAATAGAGGAGACGGCCGGCAAGCAGCGTGCAGCAGCAGCAGCACAAGGGTTAATCATCGTAATGAGGCCAGAACACGGAGAATGAACAGTGTTTAGGAGCAGGACGGTCAAACAGCCGAGAATTCCCACCATGGTCAAGATCTCTGCTGCTCCCAATGAATGGAATGTTCTTTATATTTAGAAGCTGAAAATTCCTCTAGAACTCTGCAGTTTGTTACAATGTATCAGTGAAGGTCACAGCCACAAAGGCAGTTTCACACGTTGCAATTTTTTCAAAACATGTCACTAAAACCGCAAGGGCTTCTACAAGGTTTTTTACAAAAAAAATGCTACAAAGATTGCAAGAAAAAAAATGTAAGTATATTTTTAAGGCCAACAAAAGTTATATAAGATATATATAAAGTTATAAAGTTATAAGTTATATTACCACCTACATCTTGAACAGGAAGTGGGAGCCTGATACTGCAGAACTGCCCACAGCCTGAACAGGAAGCAGAAGACTGAAGCTGTAGAACCGCCCACAGACTGAAAAGGAAGTGGGAGCCTGAAGCTGTAGAACGACCCACAGCCCTAACAGGAAGTGGGGGCCTGAAGCTGTAGAACAGCCCACAGCCTGAACAGGAAGTGGGAGCCTGAAACTGTAGAACCGACAACAACCTGAACAGGAAGTGGGAGCCTGAAGCTGTAGAACCAACCGCAGCCTGAACAGGAAGTGGGAGCCTGAAGCTGTATAACCGCCCACAGCCTGAACAGAAAGTGGGAGCCTGAAGCTGTAGAACCAACCAAAGCCTGAACAGGAAGTGGGAGCCTGAAGCTGTAGAACTGCCCACATCCTGAACAGGAAGTGGGAGCCTGAAGCTGTAGAACCGCCTTCAACCTGAATAGGAAGTGGGAGCCTGAAGCTGTAGAACTACCCACAACCCAAACAGGAAGTGGGAGCCTGAAGCTGTAGAACTACCCAAATCCTGAACAGGAAGCGAGAGCCTGAAGCTGTAGAACTGCCCACAGCCTGAACAGGAAGTGGGAGCTTGATGCTGTAGACCTGCCGACAGTCTGAACAGGAGGTGGGAGCCTGAAGCTGTAGAACCACCCACAGCCTGAACAGGACGTGGGGATCTGAAGCTGTAGAACCTCTCACAGCCTGAACAGAAAATGGGAGCCTGAATTAGCAAAGAAAAAATCATAAAACCGGTGAGGAACTGAAGCGCAAGGCATACGGGTAAGTTGCAAAATGTTTCATGACAATTGAACTGTTCTGTGATTCCCGATGACTAATAGACTGGGCCGATACAGATTTGCCCAAAAAGGGACACTTCCAGACGGTGTTAGGGGTCACCGCCTTTAGAACAGTAGTGGAATTTGTATCTAGCTCGAAAACGGGCCCCCGAAACCTCTCCAATTTGAACGTACAAAGACCAGCCAAGCTCAGCTCAGCTGTACTTGGAACTCTCATTGACTTTGGAAGTGCTCCAAATACCTGGAGCCCATTCTTGAGATAGGGCTATGCCCACCACACTCACTGATGGCAAATCCTATCGATATTGATCTTATATGGTGGGAAGACCCCTTTAAGGGTCACATATTTCACTGTTACAAATTTAAGTTCATTATAAAATTACTTGTACTATTGTGTTTTTCAAGCAGATAAAAAAAAAACACTAAAAAATTGCAATGTGTGAACCCAGCCTTAAAATCGGAGCCCTACCTCAGAGGAGGAGCCTTAGGTGGGGGATCTTCATCTCACCTGCAGGGCATTGGGTTTGCCCGTGTGTGAACAGGGAGACACCGCGCCCGCGGCAATCGCGGACAATGCAATTCCCTAACAGAGTGTTACTTCTGGCCCTGCCGTTCCCAGGGATGCTCTGATTTTCGGAGTGGCCCCCAGGTCGCTGTGACCCCACATGCAGTATAGCCATGTATAGACAATCCAGAGCAGTAATTGGCCGTATCCGGAGCCCGGGATGGCCGTGCCCGGGCTGGTGGCGGCTCCTATGACATTTCCCAAGGAATTAACAATAGGTTAATTGATTTCCACTTCTCTTCTCGAGTATTTTCTCACACAGACAAAGGCCGCGAGGGACGCGCGGAGATCACTTCATGAATAGTTAATTGTCTCTTTATCCCCCCCAGTCCGTTTAGCTCCCCGCGGGCGCGCACTGTGGCCTACTTTTATCCCAATCCGCAATGGCGCCCCCACCTGGACGAATATTCTCTCTGACCTTACCCCCCTTATTACAGAATATTTCCCATTAGTAAATGTAACTCACCCCCAGTGCTAAACTGGAATGCCTGGCACCCCCAAAATGGAGATGTTTTTGGGGCCACCATGGAGATGACTTGGGCCACCCGTGGAAGATTTTCCCCCC
>JAODAL010064965.1:0-18451 GCA_025379985.1 Phyllomedusa bahiana
AAAAGGGACAAACAGCTTTTTAAGTGTTTCAGGGGAAGCCAATAGAGGGACTACGATTTTACATGGTTTCAGAAAAACCCAAAAGGAGCAAAAAGCTTTTTTACATTTTTTTTCAGAAGAAGCCCCAAAAAGGGGGAGCTAACAGTTTTTTACTGTTTTAAGGAAGCCCAAAAAGGACTAACAGCTTTTTAAATGTATTTAATTTATAAATCAATTTATTATATTGATAAAATTTAAAACATTTTTTAGTATAAATGGGTGTTATAGAAATTATGGGTTTTTAAATAATAAATTTATAAAGTTTTAGATAAAAGTTTTCAAAATGTTGATGGCCTAAAATAAAACAAAAACCACTCAAATTTTAAAGTAAACATTTACTAAAATATTAACAAATTTATTATTAAAAACTCTATACTTTTATAACCCCCAAATTTTTAAAAAAAGAAACTCTTTTATAGCATTTAATAAATAAAAAGTGTTTAAAAGATTAAATCAGTAAAATGTTTTTAAGTTTTTTCCCTCAAAAATTTGGGATTTCCTCTGACCCCTTTTTTAAAATGCTTTTAATCCCCCCTATTGGCTTCCTAACATAGGTCATGGGTTACAAAGTAAAAACAGTTCTTCTGATAAAAATGAACCTCTGGGGGCCATTTAGTGTATTACACTTAAAAATTTTTTCCAATGCTTTTTTTCAAATGTGTTTTTTGTATGATCCGTTTTTTGGGCTCCAAAAGCGAACTCCATTTTTTCCATCTGGTTTCACTTGCGAAAAACGCAAGAGAACGCATGAAAACTTTAAAAGGGATCCGAAAAACAATCGAAAAGACCAATAAACACGCAGCACGATCACCGTTGAAAGGAATCGTGTTTTTAATTGAAACCAATGTAAACAAACTACATATTAATACATTTTTGGATCTGTTTTGGGTCCAAAAAACGGATCCAAAACGGATTGAAAAGGTCAGTAACACCCTTGACAAACCTCTCCCACAGACTCTGCCATTACTCCCCAAACCCGAAGGCATAGACGGAGATACAATATCCATTTATGACATTACAGAGTGTTTCTCAGAAACAGATAGAATTAAGGATAAGGTTACACATAGAGAAAAAGATTGGGCGCCCCCGTCCACTCCATGTCGCCTGCTGGCGCTCTCTGATCTCCCATAGACTCCAGATGAGGCTCCTCTTTTATGTGTCCATCGGATCCTGAAGACTCAAAAATTTCAATTATTTTACTTCCCCCCGTTGTATTGCGGCTCGGTTTTCGTGTCACTTATCGGCTTATCTTCCTCTAATCCTCCTCTTCCCTTACACGTTTCACGGCTTTGGAAGCAATTACTTGTTACAATATCTTGCAATGATTATTCTAAAACAAATTGATTTTGTAACATAATCGACCACTTACTTATTATCCCTGCAGGATCGTTCTGAAGCCGTTCCTCTGTTCCTCTTCCTGGAAACTGAGAAATAAATTGGCAGTTTGCAAACAGGGGCCCCCAATTTAAATAAACTGCCAGGAAAAGACCTGGGGACGGGGCAATGGTGGCGGCCGAGCGTCACGGGTTATTATTTCATGGGTGTAGCGAGTGGCGTTCCAATCACTCGCCTGACCTCGTTCCTGCTTTGTCCGCGCCCTCTGCCGGCCGAGGCGCCCCGCCCGTCCCCAAAGCGCGCGCCCGCTCGACCTTGTGAATTTAAAGGGCCAGCGTGCGAAAATTTGGGGGGGGCTCCCTGGCCAGGTGCTGCCCCAAAATTTTTTTTGGGGGACGTAAACGGGACCCCCCTTGCGGGATCAAATGTTGCCCCGTGCCCTAGAGAAAGCTTTTCCTAAAGTATTTTCCCCATCCCCCTTTAAAACCGGTGTACCAGACCTCCTGCTACGTTTTTTCAAACCTTCCCCCCCGAAATTTGGGCCCCCCTTTCCCCTGACCTTCCTGCCTGCCCAGACCACGAACCATTGCCCCCTGCCCCTTGCCTTTTCTCCCTTTCCCACAAACAAACGATTTTTGGGACAAAGTTTCCTTACCTCGCTGCACCTGGGCCCGGGCCACGCAAGCAATTCCGTCAGGGGGGCGCCCGGGTAGCCTCACGCCCCCCAAGCAAGCCCCCACCCGCTTTGCGGCGGGCCCCGGGGTGAAAACCGGGGGCAACTTAGACTCCGCTCCCGGCGGGGTTTTAACTATCATCGTTTGGGGTTTGGGCCCCCAAGGACCCAAATACCCCCGTTTAAATTTTAGATAACCTGGATCCCCCCAAAGGTCCCCCTTTTCCAAAGGGGTCTAGGGGGATCTCACAACATTGTCGCCCAACAGTCCAGCAAATCGCGCAACAAGAACAGAAAATTGGGTCAGTTTGTCCCCCTTTTGATTTTCCAAATTCCTGGCCCCCCCGCGCCGCAACCCGCCCCCCTTCGCCACGTTTTTTCACCCCGGGCCCCCGGGCTGGCACCGGGGGCCCGAAGCTTCCCCTTTCCTTTCCCCCCTCAATTTTTAAACGGGGACTCGAGGCTTTGCGGGTTTCATCACCAGTCCCCAAAGGCCGTGGAGTTGAGGGCCCCGACCGTTTCCTACCGAAAGGTCGAAGGGGGCGTTTTTTGGTGAGCCTTTTTACCCGGGAAAGGGCCCTTTGGGCCCGGGGGCGGCCCCTTTTGGGGGGACCGGAATGACCCTGTGACCGCAGACCTAAGGTTCCTCTTCAAAAATTCCCCAGCGTCTTGGGAGGAGTGCGCGACATCTTTTTGCGGGAACGGCTAATTAAAACAAAACCCCCGGGGGCCTTTCTTTTTGGAGTTTAAACGCAGTCCATTTCCCGGGCCCCTTAGCCTCCGAGCTGTCGGGGAATTTACCCCGCCCCTTTTCGCCACTTTCAAAAAGGGGCCCTTTTTCAAGAGAGTAAAGGACGCGCTGGAAAGAAAAGGGCCCCTTCCAACTTCATTGAGCAAAGCCAACCATCGACCACATGCATTGAAGTGCGTTTTGCAGGAAAAAAAAAACAGCAGGAGCTCCGCCCGGGGCAAGGGTTGGCACCCCCTGCCCTTACCTTGTCTGGGTTTCCTTTTTCCAGAATCTTTCCCCTGATTTCCTTCCCCAGGTTTTCCCAAACCCAAGAACCCCTGCAGGTGGACCGGGCCCCACTTTTTCCCCGGGCTGACTGTCCCGCCGCCGGATGGAGAACCTTTGCCTTTACTGGCCAGTCCGGACCCCTTTCCGTAGAGGTTTTTCCGCCCCGTCCCCCAGCGGGCGGGAAACCTCACACCTAAAGCCGTAGGAGAGGCCCCTCCCTAAAGGGGCTCCCGTCCCTTTTTTCTCCACGACTGATGTTTCCATTTGGGGGGTTAAAGGGCGGATGTGGCCTCCTCGTCGGGGCCCTGCCCTTTCCCGGACCCCGGCTCCCCCGGGGAAATTTATTCATTTCCTCCCCGGTGGGCTCGTTAAACGCTTTCCAGTCAAAACCTGCCTGGGAAAAACCGTTGGGTTATCTCCTCCGCAGTGGGGGGGCTTCTCAGCGAGTCCTTTTTGTTATCACCCCGGGCCCGTTACCCTTCGGGGTAGGGGGCCCCACCCCGGAGAAAAATCTCCCTTTTATGTCCTTCCTCGCGCTTCTTTGGCGATCCCGGGGTCTACCCTGGCTGCAACTTTACTCCCCCAACGTTTTTTTTGGAAGAAAGGTGAAATTTCCGCACTGGGGATCGGAGTGCCAGGAAACTCTGTTTTGGGGGCACCTCGGCCCGGGGTCCATCTTTTCCCTCCAGTCGTCCGGGCAAGGGCCCCCTTTCCGGGTTTCCGCAGATACCCCCGGATTTTGGAGATGTGTTTTTCGGGGAAAAAAGGTGAGAAGCTACCACCCCCTTTGGCCCCCTTTTTACTGTCCCATAGACCTCCTTCCCCCGGGCCCACCCTCTTTTCCCCTGCCCGAGAATCACCATGTCGGCCTACAAAACCCGGAGAAAATTTTGGGGAAAGTCCTCCTCGCCCCCCGAGGGTGGCTTTTCTTTGTCCAGAAAAAAGTTGGGGGTTTTTCGGCCGTGTAACGATTTTCGGGGGCTAAACAAGGGTCACGGAAAGAAAACGCATACCCTCCCACCCCTGATATTGAGCCTTTGATGTCTTCGGGAGCCAAGGTGTTTACTAAATTTGGGACCCGCGCGGTGGGCCCAAAACCCCGTCAGAATTCGTGAGGGGGAAAGATTGGAAAAAAAAGGGTTTTTAACCGCGGACGGTAAATTTCGAGTATCTCTGATGGGCCCTTTTGGGGCTATTCAAGCCCCAGCCCCATTACAGGAATTCGTCAATGAAAGTATTCAGGGGAAATTTTCTGTTTTCACCTGCGTCATAGTGTATCTGGCTTATTAAATTTTTTTCCCCCTGACTTTCAGACTCATCGGGTACAAAATAGCCAGGTCCTTCGACGTCTGCGGAAAAAATGACTGTAAAGCCCAAACTGGAAAAAGTTTCCCCGTTCCACCAGGCCAGCCTTCCCCTTTTTTCCTTTTGGGTACATAGTCTCCGATCGAGGTCCTTTTTAAAAGGGGCCCAACTTTAAAATTTCTGCAACCACATGGGCCAAACCCTCTCTTTTTCCGGGGGATTCAACCCCTTCCTAGGGTTCGCCCAAAAAAAAATACCCGGGAGTTTAATTTTTCCCCACTTTCTTCGCTGGTTTTTTCCCCTGGGCCCTTTACCTTGGGAAAAAACCCCAAAACCCAAATTTTTGGGCCCCCTTTTGCTGAGGGGAAACATTCTTTCAACTGAAGTTTAGCGTTTTTCCCCACAAACCCATCCGGGGTTGTTTCCCATTTGGAAAAAGCCCCCCCAGCCTTGAGGTGGATTGCTCTTCGTTGGGGGCAGGACGGGCCTACCCGAAAAGGGGCCCAAAGGCAAAATGGTCCCCTTGGGGGTTTTTTTCCAGGGCCTTCTCTCGGCGAACGTAACTAAACCAAGGATTCGGGGGCTGTTTGGCCCCTAAAATTTGCCCCTGGAGGGGAAAGGGGGAAAATTTGCTGGAGGGGGCCCGTCATCCATTGACGCCCTTTACGGACCCCGAGAATTTTTCATTTCCTCCAACCCCAGCGTTTGAATCCTCGCCAGGCCGGGGGTCACTTTTTTCCTCGGGTTTAAAAATTCAGGTACACTTCCCGGGCCCCTGAAAAAAAAAAGGGGGGGGGAAGGGGTTATGCCCCTCCCCGGGGGCCTCCCGACGTTTCCCGGGAAAAAACCCGTTCCCCAGCACATTAATTTCTCCCGAAAGGCCTATTTACGCGGCCCTGTGGAAACTTCGGAAGGTACCACCGGGCAAGACCTATGTTGTCCAGCGCTGGCGGAGAAATTTTGGGTGGGGGCTAGTTCTCTTTTGGCCGGTCCCCCCCCGGATACAAATTCCCCCCGCCCCCCATCCCCCCACTGGGGCCCACTGGTTTGGCCCCCAAACCCCGCCTCCCGGGAAAATCAAGGACTTTGTTCTCCTTTCCCGTGTCACGAAAAGGCCCCGGAAAAAAGGTCCCCCTTCATAGGCCCTCGGGGCCCCCTTATTCCTCGCCCGCCCAAAAGGGCTCCCTGGGCCACAAAGGCAGGGCTTTTCGCGGACCTTTGACCCCCTTTTGGGGGTTTTTTGTCATCGGGGGTCACGGACCCCATTTTTTTAAAATGTCCCCCCTTCGTTCCCCTTCCTGGTCTTCCCCCGGCTCCCCCAAATGGCGAGACAAATTTTTTCCGCATATTTTTTTGTCTGCAAAGGATTAACCCCTCGCATATCGTGCCTGATCGGGGCGGGCCAATTTGTCTCCAAGTTTTTTGGGGGGGCCCCGTGGTTTTTGCATACAAGTTTTTTAAATTGGACTTTTCTTCTGCCCACCAACCCCAAACTAATGGTCAAATGGAGAGGGAAAAAAAATATTTGGGGGGAAAACCTGGGCCATTTGTTCCAGGGGCTTTAGGACAAATGGGCCCAAACTCTTCCGTGGGGTGAGCTCCTATAACCATCGGAATTTGATTTTTACGGGTTTTTTTCTCCATTCCCGGGGGTCTACGCCCTCACCCATGCCCCCCCCCCCCTTGGCCAGAACTTCAGAGTTTCCCCCGTGGACAAAACCAAATTCAGGCATCAAAAAGGGCCCTTTGGCGGGAGACCCCACTTGCCTTACTCCCCGGGGCCCTGCCCGCAAGAAGACCCGGCCGAAAAGAGGAGGAGGGCCCCCCCCCCCACATTCCCCTCCAGGGGAAAAGGTGTGGCTTTTTTCCCGTTTGTACGCCTCAAGATCCCCCGCTATAAATTGGGTCAAACGTTTTGGGGCCTTTTAGGGGTTTCTCCTCCGGGAAAAATTTCCCGGGGTCCCACAACTCCTGGGCCCAACCCCCCCCTTTTCCGGATTCCTAACGCCAAACCCCGGGCTCCCTCCTAAAGCCCCCGGTCTTTTAACCCATTTTTCTCGCAAGAGTGCGTTCCTTTCCCCCGGGTGGGAAGTCCCCCCATGTAATTTGGGGGTTAAGGACATCTTTTGGGCCCTGAAGACCATCAGGGGGAAAAAGGTTTCTTTTCCCGGTGGATTTGGGGGGGCTTCGGTTTCCCCAAAGGGTCCTGGGAACCAGAAACTAATATCTTTTGGGCCAGGATTTGTTTGCGGGTTCCCCTTTTCCCCAAGAAGAGGGGGGGAACCCAAGGGGGGGGACTGTAGCGAAACGGCGCCGCTCCCCCCCCGCGGGCCCCAGGCAAACCCCTGCCCCCCCCCTCCGGGGCCCTTTTTCCCGGGGGGAAGTCGCTGAAGGCCCGGGGGGGTCGGGGCCCCCCCCCCCCTCGTTCCAATCACTCACCGGCCTCGGGTTTCCCGCTTTTTTTCCCCCCACCCCTTTCCGGGGCCCAGGCGCGGTGCCCGTTTTCTAGTGGCCCCCGCTCGTCCCCCGTGAATTTAAAGGGCCGCGCGCCATAATTGGGGTGTGGCCAGGTGTGCCCCTATTATTGGTTTACGTCAGCGGGGGGGCTTCCTTGGGGGATCTTGTTTTCCCCCAAACCCTTTGAGAAAGCGTTCCTAAAAAATAATCTCCCCCTTACCGTGAACCGACCTCCTTCTTTCGTTTTTTCGGCTTTCCCAAACCTCTGCCGCCAGCCCTGACCTTTCCCGGCCCGGTCCATGACTTTTCGATTCTTGGATACGGTTCTGTACCGTGCTGCACCTCGGCCGCCACGCAAGCAAGTCAAGTCAGGGGGGAAAACCTGGTTTGCCTCACGCCCCACAATTCCCCTCCCGCCCTTTTTGGCGGGCCCCCGGTGAAAACCGGGGGGGTACTTAGACTCCGTCCCTGGGTGGGTCTTAAATAACAACCCCTTGCGTTGGGCCCGGGGGAATACCCCCTACCCAGCCGTTTCAATGGGGAAAAACGAATATTTACTTTTAAAAGAAAAACCCGACAGTAGAGATGTACGGGAACTCCCCTAGAGGGGAATGGAGAACAAAAGCGCTCCCCTGTATGGGAAAAATTTTTCCCCTAGAGGAGAATGGGAACACGCGCTCCCCTGTACTGGGGAACCCCCCATAAATAAAATTTGGGGAACACAGGGTAACCCCGTACTGGGAACTGCCATAAAAAAGAATGGGGGAAAAACACAGCGCTCCCCTTTTACTGTTTAACCTCATAGAACAGAATGGAGAACACAAAACGCTCCCCCCGTACTGGGAACCCCCTTTTAAAGGGGAATGGAAAACACAGGCTCCCCCGTTTCGGGAACTCCCAAAGAACAAATGGAGAACACCCGTGCCCCCCTTTATGGGAAATCCCCTAAAAAAAATTAGAACACACGACCCCTGTACTGGGGCTAAAATTAAAAAAGAATGGGAGAAACACAGGGGGCTCCCCGTAATGGGAAAATCCCAAAAAAACAGAAAGGGGAAAAAAGCGCTCCCCACTGGGAAGGGGGAATCCCCTAGGGAGAAAGGAGACCCCAGCGCTCCCCCCGTCCGGGAACCCCATAGAACAGAATGGAGAACAAGCGCTCCCCCTGAACTTGGGAAATCCAATAGAACAGAATGGAGAACACAGCGCTCCCCGTAATGGGAAACCCCCCATAGAGGGAAATTAGAAACACGCGGCCCCCCCCATGTACTGGGAAAATCCCCTTGGGGAAAAGAATGGGGAACACAGCCTCCCCCCCGAATGGGAAAATTTCCCCTAGAGGGGTAAAGGAGCAAAAAGCGCTACCCCTTTTCGGGAAATTTTCCCATAAAACGAATGGAGAATACAGCGCTTTCCCCCCGGGACGGGAAAAAATCCCCCCCCTTTGAACAGAATGGAAGGGAAAACGCGCTCCCCTTTACTGGGAAATCCCCTAGGGAGAATGTAGAACACATCGCTTTCCCCTTTTTTGGGAACTCCCCTAGAATAGAAAGGAGAACACAGCGTTCCCCCTTTAAATGGAAACTCACATAGAAAAAAATGGAGAACACAGCCCCTCCCCCGTACTGGGGGAAAACCCCCTTTGAGGAGAATGGAGAATACAAACGCTCCCCCCCGTAAATGGGAACTCCCCAAAGGGGAAAAGAATTTGGGGGGAACACAGGCTCCCCTTTAATGGAACTCCCATTGAGGAAATGGAGAACACAGCGCTCCCCGTTCTGGGGAAATCCCATAGAATAAAAAGGGGAAAACAGCCCTCCCCTGTACTGGGAACTCAAATAGAACAGAATGGAGAGTCGTGCACAAGCCTGACAGGATCTCAAGAATCAGCTTCCCTGGTGGCCCCAGACAGTCATTCAGACACTGCCCCTCATTTTTGCCCCAACTACAGTGAATGGAGAGGTGACTGTTGCTCTCTGTAGTCTCTTTTATGGGAGTTCAGCCAAGTAAATGTGCTAAACTCTATTAGGAAACTCCATTTTTGAGTTAGGTGCAACCATCATCTTCAGACATTTATAGCATATTCATAGGAAGTGTATGAGATGGGATTATCCTATAATAACTCCCGAGAACACAGCAGCACTCTGCAGCACCAAGACATAGATTACCGCAATGTATAAATTATTTCCAGCTGCTTTACTGCTACATGTAGTAGACATGAAAATCTAAGCCTTTAGCAGCACATTTTAATCAAGCTGTGAGGAACCAACCACCAGCCGCGAGCGGGCCTCAGTTCAGACAGGACCTACCCTATACATACTTTTCAAGTGTATGTGGGTCCCAAATGGATGTGTAGAGTGCAGCATTATTTTTCGAAGGTGCTGGCCATTATTGTCTGTTTTTGGATTGTATGCATGGGGGAGCAGCGGCCATCATTTTGGTCTTGCACTCCACCAACGAGTATAGCTAGAGGCCTCATTCTCCGTGAAGTATGAAGGCCTGGTCTAGGCACCTGGAGAGGCACATCTGTATAGTGTACATCACAGACAAAATTGGCCATCACCTCCAATGCATGGTCTTGCACTCCCTTCAATACCTTCAATCCATTTGGGATCCAAATGCATTTGAAAAGTATGGAGACTTGGTCTAGAGAGGTTAAACTTACAGAGTAGGTCCCATCTGAGATGAGGTCATCTTGTCGCTTGTGGATGGGTTGTCACAGTTTGAAAAAAAATATGGGGTTTGGGTTTCAAATGAATAGGTGGAGGGAAAAACCCCAAGAGGGGAGGTAGATGCTCCCCCCATGCCTACCATCCGAAAATAAACAAAAATAGTCAGCACCTCCAAACAATGGTCTTGTACTCCACCCATTTGGGACCCACATGCACTTGAATAATATGGAGGCCTGGTCTAGACACTAAAAGAGTCAGTCAACAGAAAAAAATCCCATTTGAATTGAGGTCACCATGGACTCTCATAATTTGATCAAAATGTGCACTAAGAACCTTAGGTTTTCATATATATTAGATGTAGCAGTAATGCAACATGAAATAGTTCCTGTTTTCAGTATTTGGCTACACTGTGCTTTTTTGTATTAATTCTTTTGGAAACACAATGTTCTGCCCCATCTGAACATCCATACAGGTGTCTTTTATGTTTGCTGATTTAGTTGTGGTCTGATTGTATCTAGTCTCTGAATAATTTTAATTGACCTGAATTGCGCTGGTGTTTTCCCCCTTTCTCTTTTCTGCTGCCCATAAAGGGAGTTTGACCCCTTTGGGTTTTTCAATACTCTTCTCCAAGCTCCTGTTTCATTGGGGTTTTCCCATTTTCCCAAAATTTTATTTTCACTTTTTACCCAAGGGGACGCCGAATTTTAAAACCCAAAGGGCTTGGGTTTATAAAGTCCTTAGGCCGAGTGGTTGAATTAAATTTCCATTTTTTTAGGATCTTTGAAAAATTTAAACCGGTTCACCCCCCTGTGTGAACAACGGGGAATTATTTCCCGGGGGTCGATTGCTAAGGTCTTAACAATCAAATTGAGGCCTTAAAAACCCGGGCTGGAGGTTTGCGGGGTCGATTGCAAAATCCCTTTCAAAGACTTGTCTTGAGGGCCCTTAAACCCAAACCCGGGTTAACGATGTTGCGACTTCACAACGCAAAAAAAATTATGTGTCCCCCCGTGAAGGGAAAAGGGGCCCCCAGTAAAATTTTAGGGCTTAGTAGGGGGTTATATTTCTTTATTATTCCAGTAGGTAGGTTGTAGTTTATATTTTCCCCCAGCAGGTATATAGGCAGGTTTTTTGGATCCCCCCGTAGGTTTTATAGGCAAGTTTTTGGATCCCCCAAATAGGTATATAGGAGGTTTTGGTCCCCCAAACAGGTTTATAGCCGGTTTAGGTCCCCCGGGAGGTAATACCAGGTTTAGGTCCCCCAGCCGGGATATACCGGTTTCGGTCCCCCCGCCGGTATATAGGCAGGTTTAGGTCCCCCCCAGGTATATAGGCAGGTTTAGGTCCCCAGCAGGTATAAAAGGGCAGGTTATAGGTTTCCCCCGGGAGGTATTAGGGGAGGTTTAGGTCCCCCCGCAGGTATATAGGGAGGTTTTGGTCCCCCAGCAGGTATTTAGATTACTTATGGCCCCAAAAGCAGGGGATATAGATTGCTTTTAGGCCCCACAGCCCGGGTATATTTTGGTAGCTTTAGGCCTCCCGCACATATGTAGGTAGATTTTTAGCTCCCCCCTGCACGTATAAAGTAGTTTTAAAAGCCCCCCCCCCCTGCAATATAAAAAAGATAATAGCCCCCCCCCCTTTAAAATATAAAAAATTGATAAAGCCCCTTCCCTGCCCCTATAAAAAATAGATAAAAAGCCCCTCCCCTGCACATTTTACCCAAAAGATAACAAAGGCCCCCCCCCCTGCCAAATAAACAAAAGTTTAAAAGCCCCCTCCCTGCAAAAAAAACAATAGATAATTGCCCCCCCCCCCTGCACATTACAATAGTTTTAAAAGCCCCCCTCCCGCACCCTTTTAACAAAAAGAAATAGCCCCCCCCCCTGCCCCATAAAAAACAATAGGAACCCCCCCCCCCCCCCCCCCCCTGCACATATAACAATAGATAAACGCCCCCCCCCCTGCAAAATAACAATAGATTTAAAAGCCCCCCCCCCCTTTCAAATTTTAAAAAAATAGATAAAAAGCCCCCCCCCGTGTACATATAACAGTAGATATTTGCCCCCTCCCTTTCACCCTATAACCCCCAGATTTGCCCCCCTCCTGCCCAAATAACAATAGATAATAGCCCCCCCCTCCCAATAACAATAGATAAAAAGCCCCCTCCTGCACATATAACAGTAGATAACAGCCCCCCTCCCTGCACATATAACATTTGATAATAGCCCCCCTCCCCGCAAAAAATTTAAAGTAGATTATAGCCCCCCCCCCTGTACATATAACAATAGATAAAAAGCCCACCCCCCTGCACATATAACAATGATAACGCCCCCCCCCGGCACCCATAAAAATTGATAAAAAGCCCCCCCCCCTAAAAATAAAAAAATAGATAACGCCCCTTCCCCGGGAAATAAAACAATTGATAACAGGGCCCCCCCCCTGCCCCATATAACCCAAAAGATAACAGCCCCCTCCCCGCACATAAAAAAAAGTAGATAAAAGACCCCCAGCCCCTGAATAGCGCTAATTAAAAATAATTTCCCCGGAAAAGCAATTAACCCGACCTCCCTCCCCCCCGCTGTCCCCTGTCGCTGTCCCGGGGCTCCCTGGTCTTTTTTTTTTCAGCGGGTGAAAGTCACCAAAGGGCCCCGGTTTGGGGCCCGGTGGTGCCCCGCACGGGCCCCCTGGGCTGTGCCCCATCCTTTTGCGGCCACAGATTATCCGCGGGCTTTTGCTCCGCTGAAACATCTTTTTTGAGTTTCGTCCGGCCCGGGGCCGCCACCGCCCCCGCCCGTTGCCAAGGTCCTAAGCCGCTAAGCCGATAGCTTAGCGGAAATGGTAGCGGCTTAGGCCCTAACGGGTCGGCCGGGGAGCCCGGGTTTTGCGGCGGCGCCGGGGACTAGCAGGAATATGTGGCGTCGCTCATCTGACAATATTCGGCTTGTGATTGAATTCACAGTTTCTTTGAAGAACTTCAAAGAATTCACAATAGCAGAGCTGAGCTTGTCACGGTGGCAGATCTGAGCTTGTGGGGGGGGGGACAGAATGAGATTGTCACCCGGGGGCAGGGAAAAGAGATTGTCACCGGTGGGAGATCTGAGATTGTCAAAGGGGTGTAGAAATGAGATTGTCGCGGTGGCAGAACTGAGCTTGTCGCGGTGGCAGAACTGAGCTTGTCGCGGTGGCAGAACTGAGATTGTCGCGGTGGCAGAACTGAGATTGTCGCGGTGGCAGAACTGAGATTGTCGCGGTGGCCCGAAAATGGATTTTCGCGGGGGGGGAGAAAATGAGCTTGTCACGGGGGGCAGAACTGAGATTGTCACGGTGGCAGAACTGAGATTTTCGCGGGGGGGCAGAATGAGATTGGCCGGGTGGGAGAATGAGATTGTCGCGGTGGCAGAAACCCGGATTGTCGCGGTGGGAGAACTGAAAATTGTCAGGTGGCCCGAAAATGGATTGTCGCCCCCTGGCAGAAAAGAGATTTTTCGGGGGGTGGCAGAAAAAGAATTGTTTGCCCGGGGGAGAACTGAGATTGTCACCCGGGGGCAGAACTGAGATTGTCACGGTGGAGGGAATGAGTTGTGCGGTGGCCCGAAAATGGTTTTTCGCGGGGGGGGCGAAATGAAAATTGTCCCCCGGTGGCAGAAATGAGGGTTGTCGCGGTGGGGAGAATGAGATTGTCCGGGGGCAGAACTGAGATTGTCGCGGGTGGGAGAATGAGATTGCGCGGGGCGAACTGAGATTGTCGCGGTGGGAGAAAAGAGTTGTCGCGGGGGGCCGAAATGAGATTTGGGCGCGGTGCAGAACTGAGATTGTCGCGGGGGGCAGAACGGAGTTTTTGCGGTGGCCCGAACTGGATTGGGCGGGTGGCAGAACGGGGATTTTGCGGTGGCGAACTGAGATTGTCCGGTTTGGGAGAATGAGCTTGTCGCTGTGGAAAAAATGAGATTGGGCCCGGTGGCAGAAAATGGAAAATTGTCACGGTGGCAGAACTGAGATTGTTTGCCCCCCCCGGGGGCAGAATGGATTGTCGCGGTGGCAGAATGAGATTGTCGCGGTGGCCAGAAAATGGGGAAATTTCACGGGGCCCGAAAAATGGGGTTGTCCCGGGGGCGAAAAATGAGCTTGTCGCGGTGGCAGAACTGAGATTGTCGCGGTGGCAGAACTGAGATTGTCACGGTGGCAGAACTGAGCTTGTCGCGGAGGCAGAACGGAGCTTGTCGCAGAGGCAGAACGGAGCTTGTCGCGGGGGCAGAACTGGGATTGTCGCGGGCAGAACTGAGATTGTCCCCTGTGGCAGATCTGGCTTGTCCGGTGGCAGAACTGAGATTGTCACGGTGGCAGAACTGAGATTGTCACGGTGGCAGAACTGAGATTGTCGCGGTGGCAGAACTGAGATTGTCGCGGTGGCAGAACTGAGATTGTCACGGTGGCAGAACTGAGATTGTCACGGTGGCAGATCTGAGCTTGTCACGGTGGCAGAACTGAGATTGTCCCGGTGGCAGAACTGAGATTGTCGCGGTGGCAGAACTGAGCTTGTCACGGTGGCAGAACTGAGATTGTCACGGTGGCAGAACTGAGATTGTCGCGGTGGCAGAACTGGGCTGGTCGCGGTGGCAGAACTGAGATTGTCGCGGTGGCAGAACTGAGATTGTCGCGGTGGCAGAACTGAGATTGTCGCGGTGGCAGAACTGAGATTGTCATGGTGGTAGAACTGAGCTTGTCGCGGTGGCAGAACTGAGATTGTCGCGGTGGCAGAACTGAGATTTTGGCGGCGAAAATAGCTTGTCGGGTGGCAGAATGAGTTTTCGTGGGGCAGAACTGACTTTCGTGGTTGGAGATCTGAGCTTGTCGCGGTGGCAGAACTGAGATTGTCCCGGGGGCAGAATGAGCTTGTCACGGGGGCGAACTGAGCTTGTAAGGTGGGGAGAATTGAATTGTCACGGTGCAGAAGGTTGCGCGGTGGCAGAAGAGCTTGGCGGGCAGAAATGAGATTGTCGCGGTGGCAACTGAGCTTTTTTGGGGGTGGGAGAATGAAACGTCCGGTGGAGAACTAAGATTGTCGCGGTGGGAGAAATGAGCAACCCCTTGCAGAAAATGACTTGTCGCGGGGGCAGAATGAGCTGTCGTGTGGCAGAAGAGATTGTCGCGGGGGCAGAACTGAGCTTGTCGCGGGGGCAGAACGAGGGTTGCGGGGCAGAACTGAGATTGTCATGGTGCAGAACTGAGCTTGTCCGGTTGGGAGAACTGAGAATGTCACGGTGGCAGAATGAGCTTGTCGCGGTGGCAGAACGGGTTGTCCGGTGGCAGAACTGAGATTGCGCCGGCAGAACTGAATTGTCGCGGCGGCGAACTGAGATTGTCGCGGCGGCGAACTGGCTTTTGCGGTGGCAGAAAAAGGATTGTCACGGTGGAGAAAAATGAGATTTTTGGTGGCAAACGAGATTGTCAGGTGGGAAACTGAAGATTGTTGGGTGGCAGAAAAGAATTGTCGCGGTGGCAGAATGAGCTTTTCGCGGTGGCAGAACTGAGATTGTCGCGGTGCGAATGGATTGTCGCGGTGGGAGAAAAAGGTTGTCACGGTGGGAGAACTGAGATTGTCCGGGGGCAGATGAGATTGTCGCGGTGGCAGAACTGAGATTGTCGCGGTGGCAGAACTGAGATTGTCACGGTGGCAGAACTGGATTGTGCGGCAGAAGAAAGAGATTTGGGTGGCAGAACTGAGATTGTGCGGTGGCAGAATGAGATTGTCGCGTGGCAGAACTGAGATTGTCCCGGGGGAAGAACGGCTTGTCGGGGCCAGAACTGAGATTGGCGGTGGCAGAACTGAGATTGTGCGGGAAGAAAAGAATTTTCCGGTGGAAACGAGCTTGTCACGGTGGCAGAATGAGTTGCGCGGGGAAGAAATGAGATTTTCGCGGGGGCAGAAGAGATTGTCGCGGGGCAGAACTGGTTGTCGCGGTTGCAGAACTGAGCTTGTCCGGTGGCAGAATGGATTTTCGCGGTGCGAACGACTTTTTTTTTTTTTTTTTTTTTTCGGTGGGAGAAATGAGATTTTGCGGGGGCAGAAATGGATTGTCACGGTGGCAGAACTGAGATTGTCCGGGGGCAGAACGGAGTTGTCGCGGTGGCAGAATGGATTGTCGCGGTGGCAGAACTGAGATTGTCGCGGTGGCAGAACTGAGATTGTCCCGGTGGCAGACGGTGATAGAAGGACTTGGTTTACTTTTGCCTGAGGATATAAATCAGAAAAAAAAAGAAAATTAGAATTTACTTCACAGAAAAGATAAAAACGACAAAACATGATTTAGATGAATTAGATGAAGGATTGATAAATAAATAAATAAATAGTTCAAAAGGCAAAAGCAGAAAGTGCAAAAAGATCTCTAGAACAGGAAACAAAAAGAGCAAAAGAAACCCGCAACAAGGTAACACTGGGTATGTGATATGTTCTATAAACATCAGGTGCAGCTCAATTCACTTCACCACATGCATATCCCCAGCACTACTAATATCTGAGTCAGAAGCAAATTGAGGATTTGTTACATTAAATAGAGGGCGCTTCAGCTTCTCAGCTCCTTTCCCATAATGCCTTGTGATCTGCAGAAGAAAGCAAGACAATCTCCAGAGGTGAAGCCCCACAAGCCTCAGCCCTAGGGTGGTCGTTAGCCGTCATAAAACGCTCAGTGCTTTATAGCTACTACCTGCTATTTTACCTCTTTGTCTAAGACTATGTTCACACGGCTTATGTTGGGGCGCATTTCGTCTCGTATTGCGAGCATACTGCGCTCTAATACGAGCGAAATGTGCCCCCATCATTATGGTAATACACAGTTCTCATAGAGAACGATGGACTAAGCCTCCTCTCCCCGCGTATACAATACGATCGTATTGTACGCGCAGGGAGATAATTGACATAATTGACTTGTCTATGGCTGCCCACCCACCCCGCGTCGCGGGAGTAGGCGCCGATCTGCGCGACTCCCGAAGACCCGGCGTACTGTACGCCCCGCAATTAAGCCAAGTGAACTTACCCTTATACATCTTGCACTTGGACTAAGCAAAGTTCACTGAATAATTTATCTCTATTTACGTTTTCAATTAAACTTGGGGACCAATGGGAAGAGCATTTTTTCAGAATTCAGTAAAAAAGTAGTAAAAGAAGTCGTGAATACATTCCCATCGAGAAACACCACTGCTACTCACTAAGTTAATTCTGCACCTGTATTGAGATCATCTATATTGTGCAGAAGTAGCAACATCTCCAAATGTAGGTTACAATCTGATCAAAATGTGCACTAAATCCCTCGAATTGATACATATTGTATAGACAATAGCAAAGCAATTCTGAATATTATATGAATTCAGTGTTTGTATCCTTCTTGGTGTTGCTGTGCTTGTTGTGTATACCCTCCAGACATACAGACAATTTAGAGGATTGGGGTCCCCACCGGGCACTAAAATGAAGGAGCAGAAGCCGTGCCCCTTCATTGCGAGTGTTGTATGATGTCATAGAAAGTCTATAAGAATTTCTATGAAGCTGGAGACTACATGGACGGCTCCCGAGGTTACATGACTGCATAGATGTGACATCTGGAGGACACAATCCATCATGGTCATATACTCATATAACTGGGGTGAGGGGCGACATACGTGCAACCTACCCAAGTGCACATGGGCTCAATAAATAAGGACACCCCCTACCACTTAAACAAAGGAACAGCGCTCCCTCCCACCTATATAAAAGACTGACAATGGCTACCAATGGAGGACTGCTGTGCACTATGGGGAGCCAAGGGCCCATATGATGTTCTTGCACAGGGGCCCCCTTCTGTCAGTGTTAACCCTTGGGCCGAGGTATGTGCACAGCATGAAGCAAAGTCAGTATCAAAACATAGACATACACAGTTCAGTCACATTATTATGACCACTACTTTTAGTGTTGGCAGCTCGTAGCTCATGAAGGAAGTCCTGTGTAGTGTGCTGGCTTGGTGGGTGTATGAGGTGTGATAGGCTGTCTGCATAAATGTCTCTCGTTGCTGACATGGTGGGTAAATAAGGTCTCATAAGCTGTCTGGACACATATCTCTCATTTATGGCTTGGTGGGTATATACTGTGTCATAGGCTGTTTGCACACACATCCTTGTTGCTGGCTTGGTGGGTTTATAAGGTGTGATAGGCTGTCTGCAGACATATTCCTTGTTGCTGGCTTGGTGGGTTTATAAGGTGTGATAGGCTGTCTGCACACATATTCCTTTTTGCTGGCTTGGTGGGTATATAAGATGATAGGCTGTCTGCACACATATTCCTTGCTGCTGGCTTGGTCGGTATATAACGTGTGATAGTCTGTCTGCACACATATTCCTTGTTGCTGGCTTGGCAGGTTTATAAGGTGTGATAGGCTGTCTGCACACATATCCCTCATTGCTGGCTTGGTGGGTATATAAGGTGTGATAGGCTGTCTACACACATAGCCTTCATTGCTGGCTTGGCGGGTTTATAAGGTGTAATAGGCTATCTGCACACATATCCTTTGTTGCTGACATGGTGGGTATATAAGGTGCGATAGGCTGTCTGCACACATCTTCCTCATTGCTGGCTTGGTGGGTATATAAGGTGTGATAGGCTGTCTGCACACATATTCCTCATTGCTGGCTTGGTGGGTATATAAGGTGTGATAGGCTGTCTACACACAAATCCCTCATTGCTGGCTGGTGGGTATATAAGGTGTGATAGGCTGTCTGCACACATATCATTTGTTGCTGACTTGGTGGGTATATAAGATGTGATAGGCTGTCTGCAAACATATCCCTTCTTGCTGGCTTGGTGGATAAATAAGGTCTGATAGGCTGTCTGCACACATATCCCTTGTTGCTGACTTGGTGGTATAAAGTATGATAGGCTGTCTGCACACGATCCCTCCTTCGTTGTGGATATATAAGGTGTGA
>JAODAL010064966.1:0-18451 GCA_025379985.1 Phyllomedusa bahiana
ACCAGGAGCTGATGCAGCCCATACAAAAGGGGATATCTAGGAAAAGGTAGGACACTGCAATATGTGTCCATTAACAAAGTGACTTGTTTTTGCAAGATCTTTAACATAATCCTTGTGGTGAGACAACCCCTTTAAAATTAAAAAAAAAAAGCTTCTACTTTTTTTCTCTGGTTCCAGTGTTGTCTTTGTACAGTAGTTTTCTGTTTTTTTTTTTTAATGTTTGCTTGTACATCCGAACGGGGGACGTCACGGCTGCAGTCACTGATTGGCTGCAGTGGTCACATGCATAAAACTGACAGTAAAATCCACCATACAGATCCGCACAGAATCTTGCAGATTTTTTTTGATGTGGAAGAATAACACGTCAACAGTTTTGGAATCCACACTTGCAGGTTTTTGCTGTGGATCTGAAGGTAGTTTGCCGCAAAATTGGCAACAGTGCATTACTTGCAAACTATGGGCAGCGCGGTGGCCCAGTGGTTGTTATTGCTGCCTTGGATCCTGAGCTAAGAAAAAGCATCTCAACCTTTGAAGTCTGACTGATGATACAGGAGATGTCTGCTTGAGGACAGTATTGTGTGTGTGTGTCACTCACAGTATTATAGATTAATGTAGTCTGTTTTGTATTTCAGGTTTGCACCCGCACCAGTCTGCTGCTCCAATGACGACCCCAAACCTTTACCCTGGACCAGTTCCTATACCCCCGGGACAGCCCCCTCCTCAGCAGTTGTTACCTCCTCCCTACTTCACTGCTCCCCCTAGTGTCATTAACTTTGGAAATCCAACCTATCCCTATCCTCCAGCAGCACTTCCTCCACCACCTGCTCATTTATACCCCAATACACAGGTAAGATGCCAACTTGGAAAATGTTAGTTTGAAGGAATCAAACCTATAATTAAATGGCACAGATGACTTGTATAATTACTACAGGTTGATTTTATATATATATTTTATTTTTTACTTTCTAGGCCCAGTCCCAGGTATATGGTGGGGTAACGTATTATAACCCTGTACAGCAACAAGTTCAGCCGAAGCCTTCACCTCCACGGCGTACATCACAACCAGTCACTATAAAACCACCACCACCAGAGGTAAAGTGTCAGAGGAGGCAAAATCTGCTTTTGACTCCTTATATGTACCTAGTTGATTGGTCTTTTTTTCAACCCCAAGTCTAAGGCCGGGTTCACATGGCGTATAGCGGCATGTAATGTGCGCATCACTATACGCCTGCTGTTTTAGAGTACTTGCTGGGCAGCGTATACTTCTAAACCGATCTGACCCGGCCCCCGTTCACATATCCTTTCCCCGACAATGAGTGCTATGATTTTACCATATTTGTGGGGCGTATTTCGCATTGCAGCTCAGTTCTGCGCTGAAGTACATCCCGCAAATACACTGTGTGAACATCGTATTAATTTATAAGGGGCCGTTCACACGGCTTATTTCAGGGACGGATTGCAGCCGTAGTGCGCTGCAATACGGCAGAAATCCGTCCCAGCCATTACGGTAATCCACAGTTCTCATAGAGGACTGTGGATTCAGTCTCTCCTCCCGCTCGGTGGGAAACCGCCCGGGGGGGAGAAAGTGACATGCACATTATCCCGGCGGGATACGTGCTGTGGATAATGCATGTCTAGGGGGCCGGGGAGCTGCACTCCCGCCCCTTATTCAAGCCGGAATTGCGAGCGAAATCCGTCCCGCAATTACGGCTTGAATAAGCCGTGTGAACCAGGGCTAACCCTACAGTGTTGATCTAGAGGGAGATCGAAACCCCTATGAGACTGATGCCAATTGTCCTACTCAAGAGGAAAAATTCCTTCCCTCCTGAAAGTATGGCAATCAGAATAAATCTCTCAATTTTGCTCTGTTAGCCTCAAGTTCAGATTTATTCATTTGAACAGATGGTGTGTAATACTACATTTCCCCTGCAGCAGATTTTTATGCTGGCTATAGCTTCAGGCATTATCACAGGGGGGCTCTAAAGCTAGAAGTATAGTAATCAGCTGGATACCAGGCTGACTCCTTTAAAGAGGACCTTTCACTTCTGAGATTAAATCGGGAAGGAATAGGGAATTAAAGTGTTCAATTTATGTTTAAGAAAGCAGAGGCTTTACATCTGTATGACATGGACATGGTTTTACTTTTATTCTAGTAGTGGGGATTTAACTGATGAGATTTCTTGCTTCTCTAGGATCTTGAGCTGTGACAGGAACATTTTTGCAATTTATTCTGCAGAGTAGGTAGGTAAAACGTTGTTCGTGTAAGGTTAACATCTGTGACGCAGGTTTAGTTCGGAGCCTCTGGTTAAGACAGGTCACCCTTATCCATTACATGAGCAACACCAATTATGCCCGACCAACTCTATTGACTACAGTGGTGTCTGTTGGGTTTCTGACATTATGGGCCACATGTATGAACCTGTTTAGGCCTAAAACTCACTCTTTTTTGCCCATAGGTTACTATGGGCAAAAAAGTGAGTTTTAGACCTAAACAGGGTCATACATGTGGCCCTATGTCTGTGTCATTTTAGCAGAGAAATTGCTCTGTGTGCTGCTTTGTCAGTCATTTTTCAGGGTATTTGGGACGGAGACTCCTAACCTCTGACATGGATGTGAACCATGCCCCAGGAAATACTGAACTTGGCTAGAGGAGTAAAAGACCTGTCTGTAAGCAGCCAATCAGCAGCCAAACCTTAGTAGACACAGTATAGGAATAGGACTAGGTTCACATGCTCTGGCAGCCGCATGTGGGCGAAACCACGCCGATAGGTGGCCACCAATGGCCGCATGAGTTTGTTGGTAAAACCATGATCTCACCGGCAAACTCATTCAGCAATGGGTGACTGCAGATGGGCATGGCTTTATTTGCATGTGGCTGACAGGGTGTGATCCCAGGGTAACAAATGAATAAGAAAAAAATTAAAGTCTGTTTTTCACATTATTTAACAGCAAAAATGGCTCTAAAACAAGTTTTGTAATTGTCACTTTTCCATCATGGACGTTTATATAGAGGTGATATTAAAATTTTTGGGAGGAATGGGCTAAATTTAAGATGTTAATGTCTTTGTTTAAAAGAAAATTCAAAAAAGTGTTATTATTCTATTTTACATATTGCCCCCTTCGTAAGGTCTGAAAAATACCTGTGGGGGGCATTTTTACATAAGTTTCCCCTCTCTCCTCCCTACCCCCACTCTGATTTCCCCATCTCTGCTCCAGATGCAGGGGGAAACAGCCCCCTCTACTAACTGCAGAGCTGATCTGGGTCTTAAGACCCAGTAGCATCTGCAACTACTGAGCGTCAGTGGTCGCGTGACTGCAGGAAGCTGGGAGGTTCCTGCTAATGTGTAGCACTCATTGAGTGCTGTTTATACAGCGACCGGGAAGGTAGGGATTGCAATAATCCGTCCCTGCCTTCTCAGTGGGGAGCTCGGCCAACGCTGACACCGGCTCTACACTTGCATCGCTGCCCAATTGACGTGTTCCAGAACGTCTGTGCAGAGGTAAAATGCAACGTCCCACACTTTTATATGGGTGGTCGGCGACTGGTTCAAGGTATTGTCCACATCAGATAACTGCTTCTGTATAGTCTTGCTTCCAGCGCTGGGACGGGAGATTTCACTATATACCGAGTTACGCCAGACAGACTTGCGCCTCATGTCTGCTCAGTTCTAGACTGAGCATTTGGCTCTTGATTTAAAGGTGTAAAGCTCTCATTTTTTTTATATGTCTTTGAAACATTTTATATTAGTTTCCTATATCTTCTAGAGATTTCCTTACTACCACAGATTTCCCTGCATGCAGATTTCCCAAAATTTGTGGTATTTAATTACCGTATATACTCGAGTATAAGCCGACCCGAATATAAGCCGAGGCACCTACTTTTGCCACAAAAATCTGGGAAAACTCATTGACTCGAGTATAAGCCTTGGGTGGAAAATGCAGCGGCTACTGGTAAATTTCAAAAATTAAAAATTGATACCAATAAAATTACATAAGCAGGTAATAGGCAAGTTATAGGCCGTTGTAAGCAAGTTATAGGCAGGTATAGGTCCCCCATAGGCAGGTATACAGTGGGTTTGGAAAGTATTTAAACCCCTTTACATTTTTCACTTTCTTTCCTTGCAGCCATTTGGTAAGATCAAAAAAGGTAATTTTTTTTTTGCTCATTAATGTACACTCTGCTCCCCATAGCAAGTCTGTGGCCGTCTGGGGTCCACTGCGGAGCAGGGAGCGCTCTCTGCTCTGCAGTAGTATCTTCACCTGTATGCGCAGAGTCGCCGCATACAGGTGAAGAGATCGCCGACAGCGCCCGGACGCTGTCAGCTGACTCAGGATTCAGCTATATGTGCTCCCTGGGGAGTCGCACATAGCTGAAGTGTCCCTGCTGGCGACCCGGACCATTACAGCGCCCGAGCGCCGACTGTGACTCGAGTATAAGCAGAGGATGGATTTTTCAGCACATTTTTTTGTACTAACAAACACGGCTTATACTCGAGTATATATGGTAGGCATACCCTAGAACAGTGATGACGAACCTTTTTGAGACCGAGTGCCGAAACTGCGACCGAAAAATACCTTAGTTACCGCAAAGTGCCGCCGACGTCGGCACGAAGCAGGGAAGTAACGTTGGGAAGCAGGGTCGCACAACAATTAATACGAGGGATGTGACAGCCGCTTAGCCCATCCCTCTGCCATACTTCCACTATACAGTGACCATATTGTGGTAGATAGTGTACACAGGTGCTCAGCAGACCATTGACTGAATAATACCACAACACCACCACCACCACCACCACATAGTGACTGAATAATACCACAACACCACCACCACCACCACCACATAGTGACTGAATAATACCACAACACCACCACCACCACCACATAGTGACTGAATAATACCACAACACCACCACCACCACATAGTGACTGAATAATACCACAACACCACCACCACCACCACATAGTGACTGAATAATACCACAACACCACCACCACCACCACATAGTGACTGAATAATACCACAACACCACCACATAGTGACTGAATAATACCACAACACCACCACATAGTGACTGAATAATACCACAACACCACCACATAGTGACTGAATAATACCACAACACCACCACATAGTGACTTAATTATACAAATCCACCACCACCACCACCACATAGTGACTGAATAATACCACAACACCACCACATAGTGACTGAATAATACCACACCACCACCACATAGTGACTGAATAATACCACACCACCACCACCACCACATAGTGACTGAATAATACCACAACACCACCACCTTGCACACATGTAAGAGATTACATTTCAGGCACATTTAGTGACTCACCTGTGACGTTTCTCCAGTAAGTCGTTCACATTCCGGTTTCTTCTCCATCCGGTTCACACCTTCATGCTGATTTTCTCCTGACCAACACTCATCCCTGCAGATTTAGACACAAATATATTAGAATCCTCACTTTTCCAGCAACTCCTTACTTATAATTTTATAGGTCCCCTCAATTAGGCAGGTATATAGATATAGGTCCCCTCAGACAGATAGGTATATAGATATGTCCCCACAGGCAATATACAGATAGCTAGCTCTCCCCACCGCCAGTATACAGATAGCTAGCTCTCCCCACCAGCCAGTAATACAGATAGATAGCTCTCCCCACCAGCCAGTAATACAGATAGATAGCTCTCCCCACCAGCCAGTATACAGATAGGTAGCTCTCCCCACCAGCCAGTATACAGATAGGTAGCTCTCCCCACCAGCCAGTATACAGATAGGTAGCTCTCCCCACCAGCCAGTATACAGATAGGTAGCTCTCCCCACCAGCCAGTATACAGATAGGTAGCTCTCCCCACCAGCCAGTATACAGATAGGTAGCTCTCCCCACCAGCCACTATACAGCCAGCCAGCTCTCCCCACCAGCCACTATACAGCCAGCTAGCTCTCCCCACCAGCCACTATACAGCCAGCTAGCTCTCCCCACCAGCCACTATACAGCCAGCCAGCTCTCCCCACCAGCCACTATACAGCCAGCCAGCTCTCCCCACCAGCCACTATACAGCCAGCCAGCTCTCCCCACCAGCCACTATACAGCCAGCCAGCTCTCCCCACCAGCCACTATACAGCCAGCCAGCTCTCCCCACCAGCCACTATACAGCCAGCCAGCTCTCCCCACCAGCCACTATACAGCCAGCCAGCTCTCCCCACCAGCCACTATACAGCCAGCCAGCTCTCCCCACCAGCCACTATACAGCCAGCCAGCTCTCCCCCACAATACAGCCAGCCAGCTCTCCCCACCAGCCACTATACAGCCAGCCAGCTCTCCCCACCAGCCACTATACAGCCAGCCAGCTCTCCCCACCAGCCACTATACAGCCAGCCAGCTCTCCCCACCAGCCACTATACAGCCAGCCAGCCAGCTCTCCCCACCAGCCACTATACAGCCAGCCAGCTCTCCCCACCAGCCACTATACAGCCAGCCAGCCAGCTCTCCCCACCAGCCACTATACAGCCAGCCAGCCAGCTCTCCCCACCAGCCACTATACATCCAGCCAGCCGCTCTCCCCACCAGCCACTATACAGCCAGCCAGCCAGCCAGCTCTCCCCACCAGCCCACTATACAGCCAGCCAGCCAGCACAGCTCTCCCACCAGCCACATCTATACAGCCAGCAGCAGCCAGCTCTCCCCACCAGCCACTATAACAGCCAGCCAGCCAGCCAGCCCGCCCGCCAGTCCACTATACAGCCAGCCAGCCAGCCAGCTCTCCCCACCAGCCACTATACAGCCAGCCAGCCAGCCAGCTCTCCCCACCAGCCACTATACAGCCAGCCAGCCAGCCAGCTCTCCCCACCAGCCACTATACAGCCAGCCAGCCAGCCAGCTCTCCCCACCAGCCACTATACAGCCAGCCAGCCAGCTCTCCCCACCAGCCACTATACAGCCAGCCAGCCAGCCAGCTCTCCCCACCAGCCACTATACAGCCAGCCAGCCAGCCAGCTCTCCCCACCAGCCACTATACAGCCAGCCAGCCAGCCAGCTCTCCCACCAGCCACTATACAGCCAGCCAGCCAGCCAGCTCTCCCCACCTATACAGCCAGCCAGCCAGCTCTCCCCACCAGCCACTATACAGCCAGCCAGCCAGCTCTCCCCACCAGCCACTATACAGCCAGCCAGCCAGCTCTCCCCACCAGCCACTATACAGCCAGCCAGCCAGCTCTCCCCACCAGCCACTATACAGCCAGCCAGCCAGCTCTCCCCACCAGCCACTATACAGCCAGCCAGCCAGCTCTCCCCACCAGCCACTATACAGCCAGCCAGCCAGCTCTCCCCACCAGCCACTATACAGCCAGCCAGCCAGCTTCCCACCAGCCACTATACAGCCAGCCAGCCAGCTCTCCCCACCAGCCACTATACAGCCAGGCCAGCCAGCTCTCCCCCACCAGCCACTATACAGCCAGCCAGCCAGCTCTCCCCACCAGCCACTATACAGCCAGCCAGCCAGCTCTCCCCACCAGCCACTATACAGCCAGCCAGCCAGCTCTCCCCACCAGCCACTATACAGCCAGCCAGCTCTCCCCACCAGCCACTATACAGCCAGCCAGCCAGCTCTCCCCACCAGCCACTATACAGCCAGCCAGCCAGCTCTCCCCACCAGCCACTATACAGCCAGCCAGCCAGCCAGCTCTCCCCACCAGCCACTATACAGCCAGCCAGCCAGCTCTCCCCACCAGCCACTATACAGCCAGCCAGCCAGCCAGCTCTCCCCACCAGCCACTATACAGCCAGCCAGCCAGCCAGCTCTCCCCACCAGCCACTATACAGCCAGCCAGCCAGCCAGCTCTCCCCACCAGCCACTATACAGCCAGCCAGCCAGCCAGCTCTCCCCACCAGCCACTATACAGCCAGCCAGCCAGCCAGCTCTCCCCACCAGCCACTATACAGCCAGCCAGCCAGCCAGCTCTCCCACCAGCCACTATACAGCCAGCCAGCCAGCCAGCTCTCCCCACCAGCCACTATACAGCCAGCCAGCCAGCAAGCAAGAGCTCCCCACCAGCCACTATACAGCCAGCCAGCCAGCCAGCTCTCCCCACCAGCCACTATACAGCCAGCCAGCCAGCCAGCTCTCCCCACCAGCCACTATACAGCCAGCCAGCTCTCCCCACCAGCCACTATACAGCCAGCCAGCCAGCCAGCCAGCTCTCCCCACCAGCCACTATACAGCCAGCCAGCCAGCCAGCCAGCTCTCCCCACGAGCCACTATACAGCCAGCCAGCCAGCCAGCTCTCCCCACCAGCCACTATACAGCCAGCAGCCAGCCAGCTCTCCCCACCAGCACTATTACAGCCAGCAGCCAGCTCTCCCCACACAGCCACTTACAGCCAGCCAGCCAGCCAGCTCTCCCCACCAGCCACTATACAGCCAGCCAGCCAGCCAGCTCTCCCCACCAGCCACTATACAGCCAGCCAGCCAGCCAGCTAGCTCTCCCCACCAGCCACTATACAGCCAGCCAGCCAGCCAGCTCTCCCCACCAGCCACTAAACAATCCAGCCAGCCAGCCAGCTCCCCACCAGCCACTATACAGCCAGCCAGCCGCCAGCTCTCCCCACCAGCCACTATACAGCCAGCTAGCTCTTCCCACCAGCCACTATACAGCCAGCCAGCCAGCCAGCTCTCCCCACCAGCCACTATACAGCCAGCCAGCCAGCCAGCTCTCCCCACCAGCCACTATACAGCCAGCCAGCCAGCCAGCGCACACCACCAGCCACAATACAGCCAGCCAGCCAGCCAGTCCACCCTACAGCCAGCCAGCCAGCCAGCTCTCCCCCCAGCCACTATACAGCCAGCCAGCCAGCCAGCTCTCCCCACCAGCCACTATACCAGCCAGCCAGCTCTCCCCACCAGCCACTATACAGCCAGCCAGCCAGCCAGCTCTCCCCACCAGCCACTATACAGCCAGCCAGCCAGCCAGCTCTCCCCACCAGCCACTATACAGCCAGCCAGCCAGCCAGCTCTCCCCACCAGCCACTATACAGCCAGCCAGCCAGCCAGCTCTCCCACCAGCCACTATACAGCCAGCCAGCCAGCCAGCTCTCCCACCAGCCACTATACAGCCAGCCAGCCAGCCAGCTCTCCCCACCAGCCACCAGCCAGCCAGCCAGCCAGCTCTCCCCACCAGCCACTATACAGCCAGCCAGCCAGCTCTCCCACCAGCCTGTATATATATTACACAAATAAAATAAGAACACTAATTTACTTACCTCCATCCCAGCCGCGCGCTCCTCTTCTATCTTCTCTCCTCGCGCGGGGACGTTCCTCCGTCAGCTCCTTGGGCGCACAGCCTATGACGGGCTGTGCTCCCGAGGACAGGCAGCGGTGCGATGAGGTAATTACATTGCGTCGCAGCTGAGTGCACGGGCCCATGCGCACCCTCAGCGCTGAGGGTTCACAGCGGGTCCCGACTCGCACTATGTTAGACCTGGGGCTGCCGTAGGCCCCAGGTCCGACACTGTGACCCGGAGGCCGAGCCCTGCTGGCGCGGTGTCCTGGTCACAGTGCAAGAAGGCAGCGGTGGCCAGCCTGGATTGCGTGCCAGCAGAGGTGGCCCTGTGTGCCACTTCGGGCACGCATGCCATAGGTTCGCCACCGCTGCCCTAGAATGTTTGCAGATTTTTTAAAGATTTAATCACCTATATTAGACAGTGTTTCGTTCCAAAAAAATTGTGATTTTATTTTTTGTGGTGGGGGAGGGGGTCGCATTCAAACCAAGAGTCTGACACTGCTGTTACTCACACTTTCTTTAAATCCTTTCTTTCAGGAAAATAGACACTTAAAGGCGAAAGAGAAGAGCAGCTCCTGAGCTCATGTTGTACGAGCCTCCTGTTCCAAGAGTATCCTGGATTATAGAACAGTATTTTTTATTTTGTTTTTTTTTTAATCTCTGGTTGTGAGGGATTACTCAGATTTGATCTAACGTCACGCTGTTCTTCAGAATCTTGCACCATTCACGAATATAAATATGTAATTTTTAGTATGTTCATAGACCATTAAGTGTATATTGTTACATGTTTGGATGTACGTAACTACAGTTTTGTTTTTCTTTTGCTGCGTGCCTAAGTTCCTTCTGTCTTTGTACAGCTTTTTATTTGGAAAGAGCGCAAGTGAAACTGCTGCTAATAAAGTATTGAATTCAATGGCTATATTAAAAAAAAAAAAAAAAAAATCAGTGTTTTCAAGATATTTTCCTGGAAAGAACAAGTTGTAAGAAACCTAGGTTCACAGTCACTATCTAAATCATTGCCTGTAGTTTGCTACTACTTTGTGGTGTTTCTAATTTTAATGTTAAAGGTACAAATCAAACCTGCTGTTTTCGTCTAGTGCTGTGGTCTCCAACTTGTGCCTGTCGAGCTGCAGATCTGCAATGTGTTAGGGTGCTACTGATTATTATTAGGAGGCAATGCGACACAGCGGTCCTCTCTGGTGCTTTATATCGTGCTTCACCCCCTTTAGGCCTTGTAATACGCAGATTATTCATGTTGCCTGAATTGCAAGCCGTAATGACTGTATCTTTACAGTGGATTTCCGCTGTTAATAAAGAAACCGTGGAAATCTAATTGTTACACGTTTCAGACCAGACCACATGCTGTGATCAAGGACCACCAGTCTGAAATGTGTAAGGTTAGATTTCCACTATGTTTCTTTATTTGTCTAAGGACTTAACTATTATCTAAATAAACAGGAGCTGTTTTATTCATCTATATTTCTGGATCGAGGATTGGGTTTTTTCTTCAAAATTTTTATAACCATTTTTAGCTTAGTGTCTGTTTTGTGGCAGATATGACCTACTCGAAAGGTCCACTACAGATTTGGTTTCAATTTGTCTTCTCTTCCAGGTAGCGCTGGAGCTTTTTTTTCAGGTTACCAAAATTCATCCGTGGAGGCATAAAAACATGAGGGTGGGTGATCGGTGGGAAATAAAGTGCAGACAGAGGTTGCCTGGTTTCCTGACACCGACCGGGGTCATATGACTATAGTTGTGTACTATAATGACACTCAGCCTTACTGGTGAGAAGGAAAACTAACTGGAGAGGAAATAAAACAAAAAAAAAAAATGCAGTGGACCTGCAGAGCAAGTCCTGTCTGTCTCCTGTGGGTACTGAGCTAAAACTGGTCAGCCTAGCATCGGTGGAAGGGGTGTAGCATTTTTTTTTTGCCTTACGGCTTGTCCCCACAGCTGTGCATTTAAAAAAAATGCAACAAAAAAAAAACTTGGAGCGTTATGAAACCATTACGTACATTTACTTATAGGAAAGTGCTGCCTGTTATTCTCCTCAGATCCAAAATAAAGGGGCAGTTGTGATTTTGTACTGGAGCATGGATGTCTGCAAACCATTCACCCTTCCTGCCTGTATGGAGGTTAATATGGGGATAGTAGGACAAAGGGGATGAACAACCAGACAACCTGACATGCAACCAAGCTTAAAATAAGTGTTCACTTAAAGAGGTTGTCTCAATACAAAGATTAGCTTTCAAAATGTAGGGAGCACTAAATGAAGACGATTTCCAAATATATTGCTTAGTCCATCTTTTTTTTTTTTTTTTTTTTTTTCCGTTAAGGTGCTCAAAGTCTTGTTAAAACCTTCTGTGGGGTGTCAGGTTTCCCAAGTGACCGACCTGAGTACTCCTTCTCCCCTGCTGTTTGTTCTATCTGATAGCAGGGAGTGATGTCATCCCACAGGTCCCAGCCAGCAGTGTGAGAGCTTGTGTGTTATCTGATCTTTCAGACAAAAGACTAATTACTGTTTACATTAGCTCAGAAGCGTCTCCAGACCTCAGAGAAGGTAATTTATTTAATCTAGACTAATAAACAGAGAAGTCTGAATACATGGAGCTCATATGCTAATTACAGACAGCTTGACCAGGAAGTGACAGAGCAAAGCAGCATTATTTCATTCATGCATCCTATGAAACTTTGACATGAGATGCCTTTAAGTTGTGTACATTGTTCTGAATGGTTGTGGTAGGGCCTGGGTTGTCTGGTACCGGGCCTGAGGAGGTGGAGCATGAACAAATCCTTGTCAAGCTCCACCCACTCTGGCCCTGTACCAGACAGATAGTGTTTATAAGTGGTGCATGGGATGTTTCTTTTTACTAAATTTTTCTTTGAAATATTTTTATTAGACATCAACGTTCCAAGCAATACAGCCAGATGAAAATAGAGACATAGATGTGTGGTACAACCGATATTTACAGTCCATAACAACGTAGGAAGTACAGCAAGATTACATAATTGTACTAAAAATTATGTCCTAGTTGCAACTGGGTGATGGAACCCTAATGTCTCTTCTCCAGTTTTGTGTATTTACTCTTTAACATAGACAAAGAAAAGAACTACAAAAAAAATCATTTGAATTGCCTAGAGTTTACTAAAAAAATTTTATGCAAAATTCTTGGTCTGTTCATCACATTGCAACATCCCGTTTCATTATGATAACCACCTCTCCAGCGCTTAAAACCACAGACCTATTTCAAACACACCTTCTGGAATCTCCTATGATCGCTGTTTACTATGCATAGCCAAGGGGTATGTTCACATTTGGCTGGTTAGAGGTCACCTAGGCCAGCATATCGAGGAGCTGCATGTACAGCAGATTGGAGTCGGAGGGTCAGGGAATCCTTGTACCTACAGTTACATAGGCATTATAGTGAACATTTTTCAAGCAGACTGGGTGTTACTATTTTAAAGGTAACTGTATGATGCTGAAAATTTTACCTGGAATAAAAGGAGCGCTGGTGCAAAGACTTCTAATGTTGTATGGTTGCCTCAATGATGGTACGGTCTTTCCTTTTATTTTAAAATGAACTTGTCCTCTCTGAGAGCAGGATGTGATAGAGGGAGTAAAGTGGAGCTCTGTGACCTAGAGATCCTGTTCTAACTCTTATAAACTTGAGGAAATCATAACTGGACTCCAGTGACCAAGGAAGTCCTGCTGAGCCACCCACATGTATTGATTGACAGGTTTCCCTGGTAAGAGCATCTGCTCAGAACAAACTTAGTACTGTTTATCTCACCCACATACAGTGACTTTCACTTTTTATTTTTTTTCTTAGAAATTCTACTCTTAATCATATAACCTTACATATTACAGAGCTCAGGTTCTCTCCTCTATCATATAACCCTATATATCAAAGAGCTCAGCGTCTCTCCTCTATCATATAACCCTATATATCAAAGAGCTCAGCTTCTCTTCTCTATCATATAACCCTATATATCACTGAGCTCAGCTTCTCTCCTCTATCATCTAACGCTATATAGCACAGAGCTCAGCTTCTCTCCTTTATCATATAACCCTATATATCACAGAGCTTAGTTTCTATCTATAACCATATATCAAGACTTAGCTTCTTATCATATAACCCTATATATCACAGAGCTCAGTCCTCCTCTATCATATAACCCTAATATCACAGAGCTCAGCTCCTCTCCTCTATCATATAACCCTATATATCACATAGCTCAGTTTCTCTCCTCTATCATAAAAACCCTATATAATATATATATATATATATATATATATATATCTATCTATCACAGGGCTCAACTTCTCCCCTCTATCACATCCTTCACTCAGAGGGCCATGTGGAATGGAGATGCATTTTAAAGAGGTATTTCCATCACACTGCTTTTGTTTTACTAGGTGAGCACAGGGATGGGAGAGGTGGCTATCCATACACTACTCCTGCTGTTCTTCTCCATTGGAGTACCAAGTACAGCAGAACGTATTTCCCCATTTAGAGGTGAACAGAGATGTGGCCACCTCTCTATTCCCTGCATCAGGTCGAAAGTAATGTGATCTTTTTTTTTTTTTTTTTTAAAAAAAAAAAAAAAAAAATTTTTAAAAAAAAGGGGGAAAGGGGGGGGTTTTTTTTTTTTTAAAAAAATTTTTTTTAAAAAAAAAAATTTTTTTTTTCCCCCCTTTAAAAAAATTTTTTTTTTAAAAATTTTTAAAGTTTTTAAAAATTTTTTTAAAAAAAGGCCCTTTTTTTTTTGGGGTTTTTAAAAAAAAATTTTTTTTCCCCCAAAATTTTTTTCCCCCTTTGGTTTTTTTTTAAACCCCGGGCCCCCCCTTTTTTAAAAAATTTTTTTTTTTTTTTTTTTTTAAAAAAAACCAAAATAAAAAATTTTTTTTTTCAAAAAATTTTTTTTTTTGGGGGGGGGTTTCCCCCCTTTTCCCGGGGGTTTTTTCTTTTTTTTCCCCTTTTTAAAATTTTTCCCAAAAAAAACCCCAAAAAATTTTTTTTCCAAAAAAACCCCCAATTTTTCCCCAAAAAAAATTTTTGAAAAACCTTTGGGTTTTTAAAACCCCAAAAAAAAAATTAAAAAAAAATTCCCCCCCCCCCCCCCCCCCCCGGGGGGGGCCAGGGGTTGGGGGGGGAAAGGGGGGGGTTTTTCCCCCGGGGGGTTTTTTTTTTGGGGGGGCCCCAAAAAAAAAAAAAAAAAAAAAAGGGGGGGGGGGGGGCCCCCCCCAAAAAAAAAACCCCCCGGGGGGGGGGGGCCCCCCCCCAAAACCCCGGGGGGGGAAAAAAAAAAAAATTTTTTGGGGGGCCCCCCCCCCCAAAAGGGGGGGGGGGGAAAAAAAAAAAAAAAAGGGGGGGGGCCCCTTTTTTTTTTTTTTTGGGGGGGGGTTTTTTTTTTTTTTTCCCAAAAAAAAAAAAAAACCCTTTTTTTTAAAATTTAACCCCCCTTTGGGGAAAAAAATTTTAATTTTAAACCCCCCCCCAAAAAAGGAAAAAAAAAAATTTTTTTTTTGGGGTTTTTTTTAAAAAAAAATTTTTTTAAAAAAAACCCCCTTGGGGGGGGGTTTTTTTTAAAAAAACCCTTTCCCTTTTTAAAAAATTTTTTTCGGGGAAAATTTCCCCCCCTTTTTTTTCAAAAAAAAATTTTTTTCCCCCAAAAAAAAAACTTTTTTTTCCCCCTTTTGGGGGGTTTTTAAAAGGGGGTTTTTAAAAAAAGGGGGGGGGAAAATTTTTTTAAAAAATTTTTTTTAAAAGGGGGGTTTTTTAAAAAAAAAATTTTTTGGGAAAAAATTTTGGGAAAAAAAGGGGGGGGGGGTTTTTTTTTTTTTTTCCCCCTTTTTTTTTAAAGGGGGGAAAAAGGGCCCCAAAATTCCCCCCCCTTTTAAACTTTTTTTAAACCAAAACAAAAAAGAAAACCCCCCCCGGGAAAAAACCCCCCAAAAAAAACCCCCCTTTTTAAAAAAAACCCTTTTTAAAAAAAATTAAAAAAGGGTGGGGGTTTTTTTTTTTTTTTTCCCCCCCCCAAAAAAACCCAAAAATTTTGAAACGGAAAATCCCCCAGGCCTTAAACTTGCCCCACCAATGCAAAGTCGAACGCGCACCCCAGAGTGGGCCCCCGAAAGGAGGAATTACCCGCTCCTGATCCCCCCATGCCAAAAACCTTCAAGAAAAGACCAGGAAAATTATCGTAAAAAAACTTTTAAATTTCGCAGGACCCAAAACATCCAAAACCCGGAGCTTTTAAAAGCCCGGGCCCCCCGGCTACAGGTAAAAGGATTCAAGGGTCTTTAAATTCGAGGATTCTCGGCGGAAAGGGGCTCAAAAAAAGAAGTGAAATTTTCCGGAAACGTATGCACAGAAATTTTTTCAAAAAAAACCAAAAAAAGTTGCAATTTCTATTTCCAAACCCTTCCCGAAAATTTTTCCCTAAAAATGGGAATTTTTCCCGTTTTACCAAACCCGAGAGGCACGTGTTTTCTTTCGGAAAAAAAATGCCCGGGTCCCGACCAGAAAGAAGAAAATCCACCAAAGGGGAAAAAAACCCACAAAACCTTCAAACCCAAAAGGCCAAAAAAAAGGGTTTGATGATGAGGGGTAGGGCCAGAAAAGTCCGGAAAAACAACCTGGCGCTCCAAGGTCAGGGCCCCCACCCCGCATTTTGGGAAACCCAAATTTAGAAGGGGGAGGAGGATGGAGGGGGGTTAGAGGAAGACAAAGTATGGTATTCCCTTTTTTTCTGATGATCTGTATTTTTTCTGGAAATGATTTATTTTTTAAAAGTTTCTTCCCTGTTTAAATTTTTGATGTTGCCCCGGGCCTGAAGGTCACCCGGGGGGAGGGGCTTTTGAGTTTTAGGGCCGGTTCTTGGCAACCCAGGAGGGAAAAGAACATATCCCAGTGCAAACAGAATGGTATCAGTCTCCCGGGGGACTCTGGGGGGGGGAAAATGTGGGAGGGATAGGGTTTTTTAAAAACTTGGGTTCACCGCGGGAAAAAAAATGAAAAATCCTGGACCACTTTACAAACCGGGTTGGAAAAATGTTTACCCAATTCGTGTGTCATGGGGGATCAAATTTTTTTAAAAATTTCACACCATTCCAAATTCCAAAATTTTTTTCTTTAAAATTAAAAAATTTTTTAAAAATTTTTTAAAATTTTCTCTTTAATTTCCTTCAAATTTTTTCCCTAAAAACTAAAAACCCCTTTAAACCCTTTAAAAACTTTTTTCCGCCTTTGTTTTTTTGTGGGGGGGGTTGCCCCCCCCCCTTTTTGCCAAACAAATACCCATGGGGCTGCGCCATGGCGTCTAAAAGTGATGTGGCGCTGCTCCCGGAGACCACCCAAAAAGAGAGGTTTTTCCCTAGAATGAGGAGGCTGTGGGTGGGGGGGGGTTATCGGGGTTTTCCGTGTGTCAATGGAAAAGCTGGAACGTTAATAATGATCCAAAAAATTGGGAAATTTAAAACTATTTCCAAAAGAAGGTGATACAGAGGGTAGATGGGGAGGGTTTCCCTTTAAAAATGGGCAAATGAGGATTTCTCTATTTATAATATAAAGGACCCCAAAAACTGGCCCGGAGAAACTTTTTTCCAAAACTTTGGAACAAAATTTTCCAAAGGAATTTAAAAAACCAAAAAAAAAGTGATTGGGGGCGATTGAACACGGTATTTTGGTTGGGGAGGACGGGAGAGTTTGCGGGGAACCAAAGGAGGAATCTAGCGGGAAAAAACCTTTGGGATTTTACGGAGAGGCTGAGCTTTGGATGCAGGGAGCCCCTGCCCCCAGAAAAAAGGGGAATTTACCATTCTTTGCCCCCCACATTCCTGGCCCGTCTTGATTACATTTTATCCCTCAATTTCCTACCTGGGTGGACAAATGTAATATCGTGATATGTAATATCGGCCCCATTCTCCGACAGTGTTTTCCAAAGAAAGGTTTCCAAGGGGCACAGATTTCATATGGGGGTTTTTCCGGGGTACAGGGACAGGATGAAGAGTTCAGGCCTTTTAAAAGGGTGGGGGTTGAATAAGACCAAAACAAGGGAAAGAACAGCTTATCCACCAAATGTTTTGGGACGCAGCAAAGCGGCCTAAGAGGAGGTTGATCTGTATATCACAGGGCTTAAACGAAAAATTTAAGACCAGCTGCAGTCCCATAGAAATTTCCTTCGCCAAACATACTGGCCCTTTTTAGGAAAACCCGTCAGAAAAAAACAAAAAAGTGGAAAGGCCAAGAGTCTTATGAGACAGGGCTGGAAAAAGAGAGGCGCTAAAAAGAACAAAAAGAAGAAAAAATTTTTTTAAAATGGGAAAAACAAGGCGGACCCCTCTTAGCCAGACTGTAGGGGTATACCCGAAGTGTCAATATTAGCCTTAAAGGATACTGATGGGGTTAAAAGTGCACAGGTGGGGAAAAGACAAACAAATCAGAAATTTACCAAAACTTAATTGACGAAAAAATTGATGACGTGGATAAACGAGTGGTTGAGCAAAATCATCTGCCAAACTTATGGAGGAGGATTTCCGATGTTAGGGTTTTTTTTCCTGTCAATAAAAAGGAATGGAAAAGGGGAGTTTCTGAACTGAAAAAGCAAAGCCCCTGGGCCAGATGGCTTTTTGGGGGAAAATTTTTTAAATCTTGAAAAGGAGATACCCCTATGTTAACGGACCCATACAACCAGTCTTTTCAGGGTGTTTTTCCCAAATTCCGGTTTTATCCAAATTTTGGACTTTTAGGTGCTCCCAAAAAAAAGGTAGGGATCTTCAATACCGGGTTTTATTGACCAATTCACTTAAATGTGGGCCAAAAATGTTGGCCAAAGGGCTTGGAGACAGGCTAGGGGGGTGATTCCTAGAATTGAGGCCAACAAAGTCGGGTTTGGAAGGGGGGGGGTCGGCAGTGGCCAAAATCCGAAAAAGTTTTGCGGGCGTACAATCGGTCCACGGGGACAAAAAAGTTCCCTGGGCCCCCCCTGTTTGAAGCCCATCGGGAAGCCCCTTTGACTGTGGACTGGGGATGGCTGAAACTAGTATTAGACAAATAAATTGTATGGCCATTAGACCTTCTATCGTCCCCCTTTATCCGGCCCCAAAGAGAGCTGTATCCCAGGTTCTGTCCCCGGTTTGAAATTTTCAAAAA
>JAODAL010064967.1:0-18451 GCA_025379985.1 Phyllomedusa bahiana
TGCACCCCCGGCACACACACACACACAGCTCCGCTGCGCCCCCGGCACACACACACACACACACACACAGCTCCGCTGCACCCCCGGCACACACACACACACACACACACACACACACAGCTCCGCTGCACCCCCGGCACACACACACACACACAGCTCCGCTGCACCCCCGGCACACACACACACAGCTCCGCTGCACCCCCGGCACACACACACACAGCTCCGCTGCACCCCCGGCACACACACAGCTCCGCTGCACCCGGCCACCCCAGCCCGCTCCACACACGCACACACACACACACAGCTCCGCTGCACCCCCGGCACACACACACACAGCTCCGCTGCACCCCCGGCACACGCACACACAGCTCCGCTGCACCCCCGGCACACGCACACACAGCTCCGCTGCACCCCCGGCACACACACACAGCTCCGCTGCACCCCCGGCACACACACACACACAGCTCCGCTGCACCCCCGGCACACACACACACAGCTCCGCTGCACCCCCGGCACACACACACACACACACAGCTCCGCTGCACCCCCGGCACACACACACACACAGCTCCGCTGCACCCCCGGCACACACACACACACAGCTCCGCTGCACCCCCGGCACACACACACACAGCTCCGCTGCACCCCCGGCACACACACACACACAGCTCCGCTGCACCCCCGGCACACACACACAGCTCCGCTGCACCCCCGGCACACACACACACACACACACAGCTCCGCTGCACCCCCGGCACACACACAGCTCCGCTGCACCCCCGGCACACACACAGCTCCGCTGCACCCCCGGCACACACACACACACAGCTCTGACTCCTCCCCGTCACGTGACTGATCACCTCTTAGTCTCCGCCCTCACCGCTCGTCATGTGACTCCTCCACTTGACTCGTGACGTCACATTCCCCACCTCAAGATGGCGGAGCTCCTGAAGCAGGCGCAGCTACAGAAGAGGTGACTGTTGGGAGAGGGAGCCCCGGTGTGTGTGCCCCATATACTGCCCCCTCCTGGTGATAGGTGTGATAGTCTGCAGGGTGTGTGCCCAATATACTACCCCTCCTGCCTCTGGGTGATAGGTGTGATAGTCTGCAGATGTGTGCCCCATATACTGCCCCCTCCTGCTGCTGGGTGATAGGTGTGATAGTCTGCGGGGTGTGGGCTCTTTATACTGCCCCTCCTCCTGCTGGGTGATAGGTGTGATAGTCTGCAGGGTGTGTGCCCCATATACTGCCCCCCCTCTTGCTGCTGGGTGATAGGTGTGATAGTCTGCGGGGTGTGTGCCCCATATACTGCCCCCTCCTGCTGCTGGGTGATAGGTGTGATAGTCTGCGGGGTGTGTGCTTCATATACTGCCCCTCCTGCGGCTGGGTGATAGGTGTGATAGTCTGCGTGGTGTGTGCCCCATATACTGCTCCTTCTGCTGGGTGATAGGTGTGATAGTCTGCAGATGTGTGCCCCATATACTGCCCCTCCTGCTGCTGGGTGATAGGTGTGATAGTCTGCGGGGTGTGTGCCCCAGATAATGCCCCCGCAGCCTGCTGGGTGATAGGTGTGATAGTCTGCGGGGTGTGTGCCCCATATACTGCCCCCTGCTCCTGCTGGGTGATAGGTGTGATAGTCTGCAGGGTGTGTGCCCCATATACTGCCCCTCCTGCTGCTGGGTGAGAGGTGTGATCGTCTTCGGGGTGTGTGCCCCCTATACTGCCCCTTCCTCCTGCTGCGGGGTGATAGGTGTGATAGTCTGCGGGGTGTGTGCTTCATATACTGCCCCCTCCTCCTCCTTCTGGGTGATAGGTGTGATAGTCTGCAGGGTGTGTGCCCCATATACTGCCCCCTCCTCCTCCTTCTGGGTGATAGGTGTGATAGTCTGCGGGGTGTGTGCCCCATATACTGCCCCCTCCTCCTGCCTCTGGGTGATAGGTGTGATAGTCTGCGGGGTGTGTGCCCCATATACCGCCCCTCCTGCTGCTGGGTGATAGGTGTGATAGTCTGCGAGGTGTGTGCCCCATATACTGCCCCTCCTGCTGCTGGGTGATAGGTGTGATAGTCTGCGGGGTGTGTGCCCCATATACTGCCCCCTCCTCCTGCTGGGTGATAGGTGTGATAGTCTGCGGGGTGTGTGCCCCATATACTGCCCCCTCCTCCTTCTGGGTGATAGGTGTGATAGTCTGCGGGGTGTGTGCCCCATATACTGCCCCCCCCTGCTGGGTGATAGGTGTGATAGTCTGCCGGGTGTGTGCCCCATATACTGCCCCCTCCTGCTGCTGGGTGATAGGTGTGATAGTCTGCGGGGTGTGTGCCCCATATACTGCCCCCTCCTGCTGCTGGGTGATAGGTGTGATAGTCTGCAGGGTGTGTGCCCCATATACTGCCCCTCCTGCCTCTGGGTGCTAGGTGTGCTAGTCTGCAGGGTGTGTGCCCCATATACTGACCCACCAGCAGGGTGATAGGTGTGATAGTCTGCGGGGTGTGCCCCATATACTGCCCCCTCCTCCTGCCTCTGGGTGATAGGTGTGATAGTCTGCGGGGTGTGTGCCCCATATACTGCCCCTCCTGCTGGAAGATAGGTGTGATAGTCTGCGTGGTGTGTGCCCTATATACTGCCCCTCTCTCTGGGTGATAGGTGTGATAGTCTGCGGGGTGTGCCCCTATACTGCCCCCTCCTCCTGCTGGGTGATAGGTGTATAGTCTGCAGGGTGTGTAGCCCATATACTGCCCCTCCTGCGGGTGATGGTGTGATAGTCTGCAGGGTGTGTGCCCCATATACTGCCCCCTCCTCCTGCTGGATGATAGGTGTGATAGTCTGCGAGTTGTGTGCCCCATATACTGCCCCTCCTCTCTGGTGATGGTGTGATAGTCTGCTGGGTGTGTGCCCCATATACTGCCCCTCCTCCTGCTGGTGATAGGTGTGATAGTCTGCAGGGTGTGTACCGCCATATACTGCCCCCTCCTGCTGGGTGATGGGTGTGATAGTCTGCAGGGGTGTGCCCATTCACTCCCCTCCTCTGCTGGATGATAGGTGTGATAGTCTGCGAGTGTGTGCCCCATATACTGCCCCTCCTCTCTGGGTGATAGTGTGATAGTCTGCAGGGTGTGTGCCCCCATATACTGCCCTCCTGCTGCTGGGTGATAGGTGTGATAGTCTGCGAGTGTGTGCCCCATATACTGCCCCACTCCTCTCTGGGTGAAGGTGTGATAGTCTGCGGGGTGTGTGCCCCATATACTGCCCCCCCTGCTGATGATATGTGTGATAGTCTGCGGGGTGTGTGCCCCATATACGCCCCCTCCTCTGGTGATAGGTGTGATGTCCTGGGTGTGTGCCCCTATATCCCCCCCTTCTCTGGTGATAGTGTTAGTCTGCGGGGTGTGTCCCATATACTGCCCCTCTGCTGGTGATAGGTGAGTAGTCTGCGGGTGTGTATCCCCATATACGCCCCCTCTTGGGTGATAGTGTGATATCTCGGGGTTGTGCCCATATAGCCCTCCTCCTGCTGGGTATAGTATGTGAATCTGGTGTGTGCCCCATATACTCCCCCCTCGCGGGTATAGTTAGATAGCTGCGGGGCCCCTACTCCCCCTGCTGTGTGCCCCTTACCCACCCCCCCCGCGGGATAGGTTGATAGTCTGCGGTGTGTGCCCCATATACTGCCCCCCCCTGCTGTAATACTGTATAGCTGCGGTTTGCCCAACCCCCCCCCTCCCTCTGGTGAAAAAGTTATAGTCTGCTTGCCCCATAATATCCTCTCCTCTCCTTCTGGATATGTTCTGGGTGTGTGCCCCATATATGCCCCTCCTTGCTGGGTGATAGTGTATAGCTGCGCGGTGTGCCCTCATATACTGCCACCTCTGCTGCTGGTGATAGTGTGATAGTCTGCGGGTGTGCCCCATATAGCCCTTGCTGCTGTAAGGGTGAAGTCTGCTGTCCCCATATACTGCCCCCCTGCTGCTGGGTGATAGGTGATGATATCTCGGGGTGTCCTACAGCTCCCCTCTGGGCTATGTTAAGGTGGGCCCATATACTCCTCCTCTGCTGGTGATAGGTGTGATAGTCTCGGGGTGTGTGCCCATATACTGCCCCTTTTGCTGGTGATAGGTGGATAGTCTGCGGGTGTGTGCCCCTATACTGCCCCTCTCTGGGTTGATAGGTGTGATAGTCTGCGGGGTGTGCCCCATATATGCCCTCCTCCTCTGCTGGGTGATAGTTGATGTCTGCGGGGTGTGTGCCCCATATATGCCTTCTGGGGGGGTGGGGGGTTTCCCTTCCCCCCTGCTGCTGGGTATGGGTGGATAGTCTGGGGTGTGTCCCCATATACGCCCTCTGCTGGGTGATAGGGTGATGTCTGCGGTGTGTGCCCAATACTCTCTTCGCTGGGTGAGGTTGTAGCGCATGTTGCCCCAATACTGCCCCTCCTCTCTGGGTGATAGTGTGATAGTCTGCGGGGTTGTCCCATATACCCCCTCTGGGGTGATAGGTGGTGCTAAAGGGGTTCCTTTTCAGGTGTGTGCCCCAATACTGCCCCTCTGCTGGTGATGTTAGTCTGCGAGGTGTCCCATATATGCCCTCCTGCTGTGGTAAGTGGGTTTTAGTCTGCGGGGTGTGGCCCAATACTGCCCCCTCTGCGGGGAAGGTGTGTAGTCTCGGGTGTGGCCCCTATACTCCCCTCCTCTGGTGATAGGTGTGATAGTTCGGGTGTGTGCCCAATACTCCCCCTCCTTTGGTGTAGGTTGATAGTCTGCGGGGTGTGTGCCCCATATACTGCCCCCTCCTGCTGCTGGGTGATAGGTGTGATAGTCTGCGGGGTGTGTGCTTCATATACTGCCCCTCCTGCTGGGTGATAGGTGTGATAGTCTGCGGGGTGTGTGCTTCATATACTGCCCCTCCTGCTGGGTGATAGGTGTGATAGTCTGCGGGGTGTGTGCCGCCATATACTGCTCCCTCCTCCTTCTGGGTGATAGGTGTGATAGTCTGCGGGGCGTGTGCCGCCGTATACTGCCCCCACCTCCTGCTGGGTGATAGGTGTGATAGTCTGCAGGGTGTGTACCGCCATATACTGCCCCCTCCTCCTGCTGGGTGATAGGTGTGATAGTCTGCAGGGTGTGTACCGCCATATACTGCCCCTCCTGCTGCCGGGTGATAGGTGTGATAGTCTGCGGGGTGTGTGCCCCATATACTGCCCCCTGCTCCTGCTGGGTGATAGGTGTGATAGTCTGCGGGGTGTGTGCCCCATATACTGCCCCCTCCTCCTTCTGGGTGATAGGTGTGATAGTCTGCGGGGTGTGTGCCCCATATACTGCCCCCTCCACCTGCTCGGTGATAGGTGTGATAGTCTGCGGGGTTTTGTGCCCCATATACTGCCCCTCTCCTTGCTGGGTGATAGGTGTTCATAGTCCTGCGCGGTGTGTGTCCCTATACTGCCCCTCCTGCTGCTGGGTGATGGGTGTGATAGTTGCCGGGGTGTGTGCCCATATACTGCCCCTCCTGCCTGCTGGGTGATTAGGTTTTGATAGTCTGCGGGGTGTGTGCCCCATATACTGCCCCCTCCTGCTGCTCTGGGTGATAGGTGTGATAGTCTGCAGGGGTGTGTGCCCCATATACTCCCCCCTCCTGCTGTGGTGATAGGTGTGATAGTCTGCAGATGTGTGCCCCATATACTGCCCCTCCTGCTGCTGGGTGATAGGTGTGATAGTCTGCAGGGTGTGTGCCCCATATACTGCCCCCCCCTGCTGGGTGATAGGTGTGATAGTCTGCCGGGTGTGTGCCCCATATACTGCCCCTCCTGCTGGGTGATAGGTGTGATAGTCTGCGGGGTGTGTGCCCATATAACTGCCCCTCCTGCTGCTGGGTGATAGGTGTGATAGTCTGCGGGGTGTGGGCCCCTTAGACTGCGCCTTCCTCCCGCTGCTGGGTGTTCGGTGTGTTAGTCTGCGGGGTGTGGTCCCCAGATACTGCACTTCCTCTTGCTGGGTGATAGGTGTGATAGTCTGCAGGGTGTGTGCCCCATATACTGCTCCTTCTGCTGGGTGATAGGTGTGATAGTCTGCAGATGTGTGCCCCATATACTGCCCCCTCCTGCTGCTGCGTGATAGGTGTGATAGTCTGCAGGGTGTGTACCGCCATATACTGCCCCTCCTGCTGCCGGGTGATAGGTGTGATAGTCTGCAGGGTGTGTGCCCCATATACGCCCCTCCTGCTGCTGGTGATAGGTGTGATCGTCGGCGTGGTGTGTGCCCCATATACGGCCCCTCCTGCTGCTGGGTGATATGTGTGATAGTCTGCGGTGTGTGTGCCCCATATACTGCCCCCTCCTGCTGCTGGGTGATAGGTGTGATAGTCTGCGGGGTGTGTGCCCCATATACTGCCCCCTCCTGCTGCTGGGTGATAGGTGTGATAGTCTGCAGGGTGTGTGCCCCATATACTCCCCCTCCTGCTGGGTGATAGGTGTGATAGTCTGCTGGGTGTGTGCCCCATATACTGCCCCTTCTGCTGGGTGATAGGTGTGATAGTCTGCGGGGTGTGTGCTTCATATACTGCCCCATCCTGCTGGGTGATAGGTGTGATAGTCTGCGGGGTGTGTGCCCCATATACTGCCCCTTCTGCGGGGTGATAGGTGTGATAGTCTGCGGGGTGTGTGCCCCATATACTGCTCCTCCTCCTGCAGGGTGATAGATGTGAATATCTATGGGTGTGTGCCCCATATACTGCTCCTCCTCCTGCAGGGTGATAGATGGGAATATCTACGGGGTGTGTGCCCCATATACTGCCCCTCCTTCTGGGTGATAGGTGTGATAGTCTGCGGGGTGTGTGCCCCATATACTGCCCCTCCTGCAGGGTGATAGGTGTGATAGTCTGTGGGGTGTGTGCCCCATATACTCCCTCCTTCTGCTAGGTGATAGGTGTGATAGTCTGCGGGGTGTGTGCCCCATATACTGCCCCTCCTGCAGGGTGATAGGAGTGATAGTCTGCGGGGTATGTGCCGCCATATGGCGCAATGCTCTATTCCATCTACAATGCAGCAGGTGATGGAATTCGCATAAGATTAGTAACACTGCTCCCAGCCTGATGCAGAACTACAACTCCCAGCATGCCCCCATAGGTTGTATATAGGGGCCATCGGATTTTCTCGTCGGTCGCTCCTGGCGACGCCATCGTCCTGATTTTCGTCTGAGAACTTTTGTCCTTTCAGTGTTAAAATTGCGCCGGGAGCCGTTGTCTGTGTGGAAAGTGAAATCAAAGGGGACGTCACCATCGGTAAGTACCTACCCCCCATATTCTACTCCAGGGGGCGTAATATGACTCTTTCTCCTCGAGGAGAGCACTGTATAGGTGGAAGCAGACTTGGACGCCGTGCAATGCTCCCTGGGAAATCAAATATGCAAATAAGCTGTAGGAAAGAGCTGAATCTCTGGTACCGTCTATTGGCAGCAGCGTCCCTTACACCCTCTGTGACTTGTATGTCTGTCATGGAAGGATTCGGGGTGTATGGAGCAGACTCAACCGGAGGAGGAGGAGAGCACCATAGAGGTGTAAAGAGACTAATAGGCCATGCAAGGCTCCCTGGGAAATCAAATCTGCAAGTATGCTGTAGGAAAGAGATAAGTCTCTAGTGCCACTTTTGGGAAGCGGCGTCCCTTACACTCTCCAGGACACACACATTTGTCATGGAAGCGTTCCTTGAGGAGAGCACCATAGAGTTGTAAAGAGACTAATAGGCCATGCAAGGCTCGCTGGGAAATCAAATGCACAAATAAGCTGTAGAAAAGAGAGCTGGGTCTCTGGTGCCGTTTATTGGAAGCAGCGTCATTTCCATCCTCTATGACCTGTATGTCTGTCATGGAAGGATTCTGGGTGTATGGAGCGGACTCAGCCAGAGGAGGAGGAGAGCACCATAGAGGTGTAAAGAGACTTAGGCCATGCAAGGCTCCCTGGGAAATCACATGCGCAAATAAGCTGTAGAAAAGAGAGCTGGGTCTCTGGTGCCACCTATGAGAAGCAGCGTCATTTCCATCCTCTATGAAATACTTATCTGAAAGCAGCGTCCCGAACTCTCTATAACATGTGTATGGAGCAGGTATAACAAGACCACGGCTTAGTCTCTTGTGCTTTCTATTGGAAGCGGCGTCCCTTACACCCTCTATGACTTATATGTCTATCATGGAGCCATTCTGGGTGTAAGGAGCGGGTTCAACCAGAACACTGCTTAGTCTCTGGTGCATTCTATTGGAAGCAGCGTCCCTTACATCCTCTATGACGTATATGTCTATAATGGAGCCATTCTAGGTGTATGGAGCGGGTTCAGCCAGACAACGGCTTTGTCTCTTGTGCTTTCTATTGGAAGCAGCGTCCCTTACACCCTCTATGACTTGTACATCTGTCATGGAGCCATTCTGGGTGTATGGAGCGTATTCAACCAGACAACGGCTTAGTCTCTGGTGCATTCTATTGGAAGCAGCGTCCCTTACACCCTCTGACATCTGTCATGGAGCCATTCTGGGTGTATGCAGCGGACTCAACCAGACCACGGCGTCTAAGCCGTTACAGAATAGGGTGTCGTGGTCACCCGTGCTATTTTGTGCTACATTCAGAAATGCTATCTATCACAAATGAAAAAACTCTGAGATTCTCGGTTCACATATTTTGATCAAAAGATGTTTAAGCTGCCCACGACTTTCAACGTGATCTCAGATAGGGCAGTCCTACACGATCCTTACCTCTCAATCGAGCCAATCAGGCCTCTCACTGGGTCAACCGACCTCCATTATTCAGAGAGAAAAAATAAACACACCCAACCTGCAAGCTGCCCTTCTTATGACAGCCTGTGAGAGTGGACGGGGACAGAAACCCAAAATGGAGAAATGGGTACACACCTACCTCTTATATTACACTGGTACTGGAACTCCAGGGGCGTAAAGTTTCTTCCTGAGGAGAGCACCATAGAGGTGTAAAGAGACTAATAGACCATGCAAGGCTCCCTGGGAAGTAAAATACAGAAATAAGCAGTAGGGAAGAGAGAGCAGTCTCTAGTGCCACTTAAGGGAAGCAGCGTCCCTTACACCCTCCGGGACATATATATTTGTCATGGAAGCATTTCAGGTGTATGGGCTCAACAAAACTGTGGCATCTAAGCTGTTAAGGTAATAGGGTGCTACAGTCGACTGCACTATTTTGCACCACACAGAAAAAGAGTTTACATTCGGGAACTAGGTAAACGCATACTTACCTCATATATTGTACTAGTAATGAACTCCAGAGGGGTAAAACTTATCGGTTTCTCCTTAAGGAGAGCACTGTATGGGTTCATGGAGTCTTCTAGACCACGCAGTGCTCTGTGGGAAATCAAATATGTAAATAAGCTGTAGGGAAGAGAGCTGAGTCTCTGGTGTCACCTATGGGAAGCAGCGCCCCTTACACCCTCTCTAATGTATATATTTATGAAGGAGGTATTCAGAGGGTATGGAGCGAGCTCAACAAGACTATGGCATCTAAGACCTTACAGAAGAGTGCGGCTCGAGTCCTCTAGACCAGTGTTCCCCAACTCCAGTCCTCAAGGCACACCAACAGGTCATGTTTTCAGGATCTCCCACAGAATGCACTGACAATAATGATATCACCTGTGCAGAATGCACTGACAATAATGACTTCACCTGTGCAATGCTAAGGAAAGCCAGAAAACATGACCTGTTGGTGGCCCTGAGGACTAGGGTTGGGAACCTCTGCTCTAGACCATGCGTAAGCAAATAAGCTGTAGGGAAGAGAGCTGAGTCTCTGTTGTCGCCTATGGGAAGCAGCGTCCCTTACACCCTCTATAATCTCTATGAAGGAGGTATTCAGAGGGTATGGAGCGGGCTCAACAAGATCACGGCATCTAAGACCTTACAGAAGAGTGCGGCTCGAGTCTTCTCGACCACAGGTGTCAAACTGCGGCCCTCCAGCTGTTGGGAAACTACAACTCCCATCATGCCCACTGTTCTAGATTATAGAAATGCATGATGGGAGTTGTAGTTTCCCAACAGCTGGAGGGCCGCAGTTTGACACCCCTGTTCTACACCATGCGATATGCAAATAAGCTGTAGGGAAGAGAGCTGAGTCTCTGGTGACACCTATGGGAAGCAGCGTCCCTTACACCCTCTATAATGTATATATCTATGAAGGAGGTATTCAGAGGGTATGGAGCGAGCTCAACAAGATTACGGCATCTAAGACCTTAAAGCAGAGTGCGGCCTGAGTCTTCTAGACCATGCAATATGCAAATAAGCTGTAGGGAAGAGAGCTGAGTCTCTGGTGACACCTATGGGAAGCAGCGTCCCTTACACCCTCTATAATCTCTATGAAGGAGGTATTCAGAGGGTATGGAGCGGGCTCAACAAGATTACGGCATCTAAGACCTTAAAGCAGAGTGCGGCTCGAGTCTTCTAGACCATGCAATATGCAAATAAGCTGTAGTGAAGAGAGCTGAGTCTCTGGTGTCAACCATGGGAAGCAGCGTCCCTTACACCCTCTATAATGTATATATCTATGAAGGAGGTATTCAGAGGGTATGGAGCGGGCTCAACAACATTACGGCATCTAAGACCTTACAGAAGAGTGCGGCTCGAGTCTTCTAGACCATGCGATATGCAAAAAAGCTGTAGAGAAGAGAGCTGGGTCTCTGACACCTGTAGGAAGCAGCGTCCCTTACACGCCCTGTGATGTATAAATTTGGCATGGCGGCCTTTAGCGTTATGGAGCGGGCTTAACATAACCGCGGCATCAGAGCCGTTGCAGAATAAGGTGCTACAGTCGACCGCGCTATTTTGTTCCACACAGAAAGCGTTTACGGTCGGGAAACAGAGCAGGTGTCGTCCAAACGTGATGACGTTTGCCGTGTTGTTCCCGGTGGATGTGTCATGGGATCCGCAGTCGAGGACCCAGGTGGGACCGGCCGTGTTTGACCCTGGTAGTTCCCGGAATCTGCACCGGCCGCTTTAGTTACCGTTGTCTTTCATTTGTCCTCTGTTCATTTTTCTGGGTTTCTTTTCTTCTAGGACCGCGGACGGTAGTTCACCCCAAAGCTCGTATTTACGCTGAGGCAGGACCCATCATTATTGGGGAAGGTAACCTGATCGAGGAGCAGGCCTTCATACGAAACAGGTGATGCACCCGGAGAGGGCGTAGGCCGTACTCTGTATTGTTAGTGAATGGGGTATCCGAAACCCTGCTGACCTGTGACCGGGGGGGGGAAGATGGGCGCAGATGTGTGCCAGATATACAGCGACACTTATATGACCAAGTCTGATCTGTATCAGGAAGACAACAAAGCATTTCATTGTAGCATTAAAATATATGAACTCTCATTTACATCACATTTTAGAAATGTATGTACACCCTAAAAAAAGAGTTTGTTTGATAGGATATGCCATCAAAGTGTGATAGGTGCAGGTTCAACCTCTGGGACCCATACATATCCTAGAAACGGGCCCCAAAAAGTATCAGCTCAGAACAGAGAGCCTGTTGCGCATACGCCTGTCTCTCTGCAGAAAACAGCACAACCTTGTACTGGGAACTCCCATAGAACAGAATGGAGAACACGGCGCTCCCCTGTACTGGGAACTCCCATAGAAAGAATGGAGAACACAGCGCTCCCCTGTACTGGGAACTCCATAACAAAAATGGAGAACACGGCGCTCCCGTTACTGGGAACTCCCATAGAACAAATGGAGAACACAGCGCCCCCCTGTACTGGGAACTCCCACAGAACAGGATGGAGAACACAGCGCCCCCCTGACTGGAACTCCAAAACAGAATGGAGAACACTGCGCTCCCCGGTACTGGGAACTCCCATAGAACAGAATGGAGAACACGGCGCTCCCCGGTACTGGGAACTCCCATAGAACGAATGGAGAACACGGCGCCCCCCGGGTTTACTGGGAACTCCCATAGAACAAAATGGAGAACACGGCGTTTCCCCGGTACTGGAACTCCCATAGAACAGAATGGAGAACACGGCGCTCCCCGGAAACGGGGAACTCCCATAAGAACAGAATGGAGAACAGGGCGCTCCCCGGTACTGGAACCCCATAGAACAGAATGGAAACACGGCCTCCCCGGTACGGGGAACTCCCACAGAACGGGATGGAGAAGACGGCGCTCCCCGGTACTGGAACTCCCACAGAACAGAGGAAAGACGGCGCCCCCCGGTACTGGGAACTCCCACAGAACAGATGGAGACAGGGCGCTCCCCGGTACTGGAACTCCCACAGAAAGGATGGAGAACACGGGGGCTCCCCGGACGGGGAACTCCCACAGAACAGGATGGAGAACACGCGCTCCCCGGTACTGGGAATCCCACAGAACAGATGGAGAACACGCGCTCCCCGGTACGGGTAACTCCATAGAACAGATGGAGAACAGGGCGCTCCCCCGTACTGGGAAACTCCCACAGAACAGGATGGAGAACACGGCGCTCCCCGGTTACTGGAACTCCCACAAACAGGATGGAGAAACGGCGCTCCCCGGTACTGGGAACTCCCACAAACAGGAGGGAAAGAACACGGCGCTCCCCCGGTACGGGGAACTCCACAGAACAGATGGAGAACCGGCGCTCCCCGGTACTGGGAACTCCCACAGAACAGGATGGAGAACACGGCGCTCCCCGGTACTGGGAACTCCCACAGAACAGGATGGAGAACACGGCGCTCCCCGGTACTGGGAACTCCCACAGAACAGGATGGAGAACACGGCGCTCCCCGGTACTGGGAACTCCCACAGAACAGGATGGAGAACACGGCGCTCCCCGGTACTGGGAACCCCCACAGAACAGATGGAAACAGGGCGCTCCCCGGTACTGGGAACTCCCACAGAACAGGATGGAGAACACGGCGCTCCCCCGGTACTGGGAACACCCCAAACAGAACAGGATGGAGAACACGGCGCTCCCCTGTACTGGGAACTCCCACAGAACAGGATGGAGAACACGGCGCTCCCCTGTACTGGGAACTCCCACAGAACAGAATGGAGAACACGGCGCTCCCCTGTACTGGGAACTCTCACAGAACAGAATGGAGAACATAGGGCTCCCCTGTACTGGGAACTCCCATAGAACAGAATGGAGAGAACACAGCGCTCCCCTGTACTGGGAACTCCCATAGAACAGAATGGAGAGAACACAGCGCTCCCCTGTACTGGGAACTCCCACAGGACAGAACGGAGAGTCGTATAGAATGCTCAGCCATTCTCCATTTTGAGTTGAAACTGGGGTGCACTTTCCTGAGAGGTTCTAGAGGTTCTAGCAGGGAATGTGTGCTGGGTATGTGTTCCTATTTCGGTTTCTTTGGCTTCAGAATTTGTTCTAGAATATTCTTATAAATGACTTTCACAGTTTCCCAGAGAACATTGCGCCGGATGCAGAAGATGTGGAGCCGAAAGCGATGATCATCGGCACCAATAACGTCTTTGAAGTTGGATGTTGTATCCTTTCACTGTAATGCTGAAAAATCCAAAGGGGTTTTCTCACGCCGAGTCACAAGAGGCTTTATACTCACTTTGCCAATGTCTGGCTGTGGGTGGTTCTACAGCAGTGATTTGCATACTTAGCTTCTCTATAACTAGCTGAGAAGACATAAGGCCTATACAGGCTCGCACTTTCTGTTCAGGCTGTGGGCAGTTCTACAGCTTCAGGCTCTCACTTCCTGGTCAGGCTGTGGGCGGTTCTACAGCTTCAGGCTCTCACTTCCTGGTCAGGCTGTGGGCGATTCTACAGCTTCAGGCTCTCACTTCCTGGTCAGGCTGTGGGTGGTTCTGCAGCCTCAGGCTCCCACTCCCTGTTCAGGCTGTGGGAGCTTCTACAGCTTCAGGCTCCCTCTTCCTGTTCAGGCTGTGTGTAGTTCTACAGCTTCAGGCTCCCTCTTCCTGTTCAGGCTGTGTGTAGTTCTACAGCTTCAGGCTCCCTCTTCCTGTTCAGGCTGTGGGCAGTTCTACAGCTTCAGGCTCCCTCTTCCTGCTCAGGCTGTGCGCAGTTCTATAGCCTCAGGCTCTCCCTTCCGGAGGAGGCGGTGTGATGGGCAATGTTCTGCTGGGGGGTCCTGGCATCATGTGGATGTTACTGTGACGCGTCACCAACCTAACATTGTACACACCAAGTCCCCCCCTTCATGGCAGCGGGATAATGGCAGAGGCCCCTGTCTGCAGGATAATGCCCCCCGGGGCCAAACTGCAAACACTGCCCAGGAACGGGGAACAGGACAAAGGGAGCGAGGTGGAGACTCCGCTCCAGATTCCCCGGATCTCAATCCGATCGGGCGTCTGTGGGATGAGCTGGAGAACAAGTCCCATCCATGGAGGCCGCACTGGGCACCCTACAGGATCTGATACCACAGGACTCTTCAGGGGAGTCCAGGCCTCAGGGGTCAGAGCATTAGGGCCACCTACAGGATCTGATACCACAGGACTCTTCAGAGGAGTCCAGGCTTCAGGGGTCAGAGCATTAGGGCCACCTTCAGTATCTGATACCACGGGACTCTTCAGAGGAGTCCAGGCCTCGGGGTCAGAGCATTAGGGCCATCTACAGGATCTGATACCACAGGACTCTCCAGAGGAGTCCGGGCCTCGGGGTCAGAGCACTAGGGACATCTACAGGATCTGATACCACAGGACTCTTCAGAGGAGTCCAGGCCTCAGGGGTCAGAGCATTAGGGCCGCCTACAGTATCTGATACCACAGGATTCTTCAGAGGTTCCGGGCCTCAGGGGTCAGAGCATTAGGGCCACCTACAGGATCTGATACCACAGGACTCTCCAGAGGAGGCCGGGCCTCGGGGTCAGAGCATTAGGGGCGCCTACAGGATCTGATACCACAGGACTCTTCAGAGGAGTCTGGGCCTCAGGGGTCAGAGCATTAGGGACACCTACAGGATCTGATACCACAGGACTCTTCAGAGGAGGCCGGGACTCATGGGTCAGAGCATTAGGGCCACCTACAGGATCTGATACCACAGGACTCTTCAGAGGAGTCCGGGCCTCGGGGTCAGAGCATTAGGGCCACCTACAGGATCTGATACCACAGGACTCTTCAGAGGAGTCCAGGCCTCAGGGGTCAGAGCATTAGGGCCACCTACAGGATCTGATACCACAGGACTCTTCAGAGGAGGCCGGGACTCATGGGTCAGAGCATTAGGGCCACCTACAGGATCTGATACCACAGGACTCTCCAGAGGAGTCCAAGCCTAAGGGGTCAGAGCATTAGGGCCACCTACAGGATCTGATACCACAGGACTCTTCAGAGGAGTCTGGGCCTCAGGGGACAGAGCATTAGGGCCACCTATGGGATCTGATACCACAGGACTCTCCAGAGGAGTCCAGGCCTCGGGGTCAGAGCATTAGGGCCACCTACAGGATCTGATACCACAGGACTCTTCAGAGGAGTCCAGGCCTCGGGATCAGAGCATTAGGGCCACCTACAGGATCTGATACCACAGGACTCTTCAGAGGTTTTGTGGAGTCTGGACCTTGACAGTCTGAGCACAAGAGGCACCTACACTATATGCGGCAGTGGATTGGGGCCGTCCCTGGTGATCCGTCCTGTTCTGGTTCTTATGTGTAGAACCCCTTAATGTCTATGTAGATTCTCAGGCCATGAAGATGGGAGACAACAATGTCATTGAATCCAAAGGTAAGCACTCAAATCCCGCCGGCACTGTGGTCCACACCGCCGCGTGTTCAATATTTCACAATCCCAAATATTCTGAGCTGTCCCAAACACCACTATGGGCTCAGCCCAAGGGGGCATCAGGGCGGTGCTCCTGGAAGGGGCACTGACCGAGAAGGGGCCCACTTCATAGGGTGCCCAATAGAAACAGGTAATGGACGGAGGGTCCCGGATGCTTCGGCTCTGAGGCCCTGGACGCAGCACATGCACAAAGAGCATTGATGTAACTATAGCAGGTGCTGCTGTCTTGTGTTTCCTGCAAAGGCCAGGGCTATGCATTTAAAGGGGTATTCCCATCGCATTGGTTAACCTTAATCATGTAGGCAAAGGTAAGTCAACATGATCTGCAAAAACATTGGTGTTCAGATTTTTCTTCATTTTAAAGATACAGCAGGTTATCTATCCTGCTGGTTTGCAGATGGTTTCCCAGGTTACAGACCACCTCTGTGCTATGACCCCTTCTACATAGCTGCTAGAACACAGAGAGGCTCGGTAATCTAGCAAACTATAGGTAAGCAGGATAGAAGATAACCTGCTGTATCTTTAACATGAAGCAAAATCAGGACACATGAATTTGGTGAGAATGTTTAGCTCTCATTTAAGGTGAATGGACATTCTTACCAAATACATTGCTGTTCTGTCTTTGCTTCATTTCAAAGATATAGTAGGTTACCTATCCTGCTGGTTTGCAGATGGTTTCCCAGGTTACAGACCACCTCTGTGCTATGACCCCTTCTACATAGCTGTTAGAACACAGAGAGGCTCGGTAATCTAGCAAACTATAGGTAAGCAGGATAGAAGATAACCTGCTGTATCTTTAACATGAAGCAAAATCAGGACACATGAATTTGGTGAGAATGTTTAGCTCTTATCCAAGGTGAATCGACACTGTTACCAAATACATTGCTGGTCTGACTTTGCTTCATTTCAAAGATATAGCAGGTTACCTATCCTGCTTGTTTGCAGTTGGTTGCCTAAGTTACTGACCACCTCTGTGCTCGAGCCACCCAGTCGCCTCCTGCTGATAAGACACAGCTGCTAGAACACAGAGAGGCTTGGTAAGCTAGGAAACTATAGGTAAGAAGGACAGAAGATAACCTACTGTATCTTTAACATGAAGCAAAATCAGGACACACGAATTTGGTGAGTGTTTAGCTCTTATCCAAGGTGAATAGACATTCTTGCCAAATACATTGCTGTTCTAACTTTACTTCATTTCACAGATATAGCAGGTTACCATCTCGCTTGTTTGTAGTTTGTTACCCACTATCTCTGTGCTCTAGCAGCTACGTCTTATCCGCAGGAAGGGGCTGGACAGGTGGCGCACAAAGTAGCCAATCCCTGACCACAGAGGTCAGCGATTGGCTGCAGCGTCATGTGACCACAGAGGTCAGCGATTGGCTGCAGCGTCATGTGACCACAGAGGTCGGGGATTGGCTGCAGCGTCATGTGACCACAGAGGTCGGGGATTGGCGGCAGCGTCATGTGAACCACAGAGGGCAGCGATTGGCTGCAGCGTCATGTGAACCACAGAGGGCAGCGATTGGCTGCAGCGTCATGTGACCACAGAGGGCAGCGATTGGCTGCAGCGTCATGTGAACCACAGTGGTCAGCGATTGGCTGCAGCTTCATGTGACCACAGAGGTCGGGGATTGGCGGCAGCGTCATGTGAACCACAGAGGGCAGCGATTGGCTGCAGCGTCATGTGAACCACAGAGGGCAGCGATTGGCTGCAGCGTCATGTGAACCACAGAGGGCAGCGATTGGCTGCAGCGTCATGTGACCACAGAGGTCGGGGATTGGCGGCAGGTCATGTGAACACACAGAGGGCAGCGATTGGCTGCAGCGTCATGTGAACCACAGAGGGCAGCGATGGCTGCAGCGTCATGTGAAACCACAGAGGGCAGCGATTGGCTGACAGCGTCATGTGAAACCACAGAGGGCAGCGATTGGCTGCAGCGTCATGTGAACCACAGAGGGCAGCGATTGGCTGCAGCGTCATGTGAACAAGAGGGCAGCGATTGGCTGCAGCGTCATGTGAACCACAGAGGGCAGCGATTGGCTGCAGCGTCGTGTGACCACAGAGGCCAGCGATTGGCTGCAGCGTCGTGTGACCACAGAGGCCAGCGATTGGCTGCAGCGTCGTGTGACCACAGAGGCCAGCGATTGGCTGCAGCGTCGTGTGACCGCAGAGGGCAGCGATTGGCTGCAGCGTCGTGTGACCCCAGAGGGCAGCGATTGGCTGCAGCGTCGTGTGACCCCAGAGGGCAGCGATTGGCTGCAGCGTCGTGTGACCCCAGAGGTCGGGGATTGGCGGCAGCATCATGTGATCTATGATTGTGATGTCATCAGTGAGGGACCCAGGAGGAACCGTGGTGATGGGAGAGGTCAGTGTGGGGGAATTTTCTATTTTAGGGCAGGGGAAAGGTTTTTAAAAGTCTTGGAAAACCCCTCGAATTGTGATTAATATCAGATTTCTCAGTGTAACCTTGTGACTCCAATGCGCAGTGTTGGAATAATCTTCATCCGGTCTCTTCCTCCTCTTCAGCCTATGTAGGGAGGAACGTCATGCTGACCAGCGGCTGCATCATCGGCGCCTGCTGCCAGGTGGACACCTGTGAGGTCATCCCCGAGAACACAGTCATCTATGGGTCCGATTGTCTCCGCAGGGTGCAGACCGAGCGCCCCCAGGTGAGCACCTGTGGGGTATAATGATAAAATATTTATATGGGTCAGTGTCTATCCCGGGGCAT
>JAODAL010064968.1:0-18450 GCA_025379985.1 Phyllomedusa bahiana
TGGTGGGAGCCTTGACCGGCTGCAATGGCATGCTTGCCACGGGCACTGCTGCTGCTGTTGCTGCGGCGACAAGATGGACCAACACATCTGAGCCACGTTTCTCCCAGGCCACCGGATGGTGATGCTGCATGTGTTGACGCAGGGCCGTGGTGCCAATGTTAGCTCCCTGGAGAAGCTTCACTTTCTGCCCACAGATTCTACATATACCCATATTCGGCTCCTCCGGTGTCTTAGCAAAGAACTGCCACACTGCCGAGTAGCTGATTTTTACCGCCAACGCTCTGCACTGAGTGACTACTAATGCTACTGCCTCGCTGAGCCCCTGTGCCACTACTTTCTTGGACCTGCGAGGTGGATTTTCTACCCCGTGGCAGCTTGGCTCCTGACCTAGCACTGCTGCTACCCTGCTGACTCACGGCCACACTGCGCCGCTGCCTTTCATGCAAGCTGATGTCCTCTTCTCCTGACGATGATGAAGCCCTTGCTTCACTCAGCTCCCAAGTGCAGTCGGCTACATCATCATCGATTATTGTTTGATCTTCACTGCTGTCCTCCTCAACAGTCTTGGTTTGCAGAGGCTGAGCCCTCGCAACATGACCTCCCATGCCACTCTCCACATCTATACTTCGCTGCCTACTGCAAGGAGCAGGGGATATTGACCCCATTTCTTCGCTGCCAAGTAGCTGCTGACTGTCATCTTCAAATTGTTCATCCTCGCCGTATAGTGGCGCTGAGCCCAGACAACATAGTAGATCTCTGGCTGAGGGAACCGGATGGGACAGAGGTGGGTTGAGGACAGGTGAGGGCCGCTGACCCGCTCCCGGGCCATGCCAACTAAGGGTTGTGTCTGACGTTCCCACCGACTCTTGGCTGGGGTTGTCAGATGTCATCTGGGAGGAAGTGGATGACCTAGTCAACCAATCAAGAACCCTTGGGTTGCTGGTCAACACACGGCCGCTAGATGACACCAGCAGTTCTGGCCTCACCGAGTGACCCCTGCTGCAACGTCCCCTTACTGTGCTGTGACCTGTGCCTGCTCCAGGAATATTTGTGCCACTGCCACTCGCATGTGAAGAGCCTGCCACCTCTCTGTCTGACATACTGTTTGTTCAAAAATTTACAGACTCTGTTTAATGAAGATATCTGTATATGATAAATACACACCCTGTATTTGACTCCAAATGAACCCACTAACAGGCTTAGGTAACCCTTGGATATAAATTGCACAAAAGAAATGAGCAGCCAAAAATTAACTGGTATGTGGCGTGTTAAAACGATGTGTATTTTAATGACTAACAAAGCAGAAAAACGCTTAATTAACCTTCGGATATAAATTATGCTACAGGAAAATTTTCTTCTTCGGCTTTGAAAAACACAGTTTCTTTTACTGACTACAATAGCACAAACACGCTTAATTAACCCTTGGATATAAATTGTGCAAAACAAATGAGCTGGCAAAAATAAGCTGATATGTGGATTGTAAAAATGCTGTTTCTTTAACTGAATACAACAGCAGAAACAGGCTTAGATAACCCTTGGATATTCAATGTGCTTCAGAACTGACCAGATAGCATTAAAATGTATATGCAGCTGAATTCTACGCACTGGACTTCAATTCCAATACCACACAAAATCAAAATTAGAACATAAGAGAAGCAGTCTCTGAGAAAAGCTGTGACACCCCCCAAAAATCGCTGTATAGAATTTTATTTTTTTTTGGGGGAGTTTTTGCTACTGGGGCTGCAGCAGTACAACCCGGCAAAAAGAGGGGTGGGTGTGAAATCCAGCGTCGGTGGAATTATATGGTGGGTGCGGTACACAGAATCCCGCCGGTCTTGATTGGCTTCATCTCTGCCTTTTTCATTGAGGATGTTCCTTTCTTCCCCCCCAGAGTTTTTTGCCCCTTTTTAAACCCCAATTTCTTTCAGCCTTTTATCAATTAAAAAAAAATCGTTTCGTTCCGGGGAATCCCCAAACTTCGGGCTTTGTTCAGATTCGGGTTTTTTGAAAATTTTTAAACGAAAAACCCCTTCGTTTGAATCCCAAATTTGCCCCCCTTTTTAAAAAAGTCTTTTCCCACTGGGGAATTTGGGCCCCAAATACCCAAGGGAAAAACATTTTCCTTTTTCTTAAATTTGGTTTTCCAGGGATGAGGGATGTTTGGGAGATATGTTTATTGCCAAATGTTTTGGTAATTTTAGTTTTTATGGGCCTGGGGTTTGTTGTTTTTCCCCCACTATGTTGTTATAATTTCAAAAAACTTTTTTAAAATATGATTGTGCCAATATAAGGGGGCTCCGTTTTTGGCCTTTTTTTTGGAGGGAAGATTTTCTCTGGGCTATTGTTACCCCGTTTTAGGAACCCCCTATTGAGCCGGAAGGGCCCGAAGGGGGATAGGGAAAAATGTTGGATTACCGGGTTTATTGATTAGCAATAGTTTGGGATGAAGACCCCTTCCCTTTTTAGGGGGTAGCCCCCTGGGGGTAGAACCCTTAGTCTCACCTTGTTTTGGGTTTTTATTAAATACTCATTTGAAAAAACCCAAACTTTTAAGGGGGGTATTGATATGGGAATTAATAAATTTTAGTTATAATACCGGTTAAAAGTTTGCAATTTCTAAAAGGGCATTTTTTTCTTTTTTTTTGAAGCTTGGGGTCCTTGTATTGCTTGGGAGAAATTTCAGACCCCTGACTCCAAACAAACTGTAAAGGTGACTTTTTTTTTAATTTCCAAGGACAATGCCAGTCAGAAAGTTATTGGTTTTTTTTCTTTTCTGGCCATGCGCAGTTGAACCCCTGACCCTTTTCATAGAAACGGGAAACCCTTGTCAAAGCATGTAAGTGTAAAGGTTATTTCCACGGATGTCGGTGTGCCGTTTTCTCTCAAATCCTGGCCGACTTGCGACATCCCTTGGGGTCCCTGGTTTCTGATGAAACCCGTCCCCGGCTCATTCCCCCTGCTTTAAGTCACCTTTTTTGCTTCCTCCCCGTCCCTTGCGTTTCCCGTGGGGCACAAACCCGTCCCCCTTGGGGGGCCCCGCGGTCATGAAACCCCTTTTTTTGAGACAGTTCTTCCCGTTTCCTGCCCTGTTCCTTGGGCCCCTGGCTAATTAAAAAAACCTTAAAAATACTCTTTGTCCGGTTTGTTGGGTTTTCCCTTTGCACTTGGCGGGCCCCTTTCCTGTTGTGCATCTGCTGCTGTACCCGTTCCCGTTGCTTAAAAAATATTCTGGCACCTGTTGGGGGCTTGTTTTTACGTTTTTTGCTGATCCCTTTATCGGCCCCCCATACCCTGATGCACCCTTTGGCTACCCACCGCCGGCATCTGCCATTTTTGTGCCTTCGGTGGGCCTGAGAACTCCCCACCGGGGTTTCTGCGGTCGGGTTGGGTTCGGCTTCGTTTGTCCCGCGCCCCCTCCCTAACAGTAAAACTGACCATCAAATAAGGATCCCCCTGGAGCGGGGGGGGGGGGGGGGGGGGGGGGGGGGGGGGGGGGGGGGGGGGGGGGGGGGGGGGGGGGGGGGGGGGGGGGGGGGGGGGGGGGGGGGCTCTGCCCAAACCTGGTAGGGTGTGGTGAACCGTCATTTGGGTCCAACCCGGGGGCAAAATGTTTTAAAATTTAGACCCCTCCCCAAAAGTTGGACCCAATTTGTGTCAGGAATGGCATTTTTACCTGTCCGCCCAATGCTGTTGGTTCCCGCCCCCCCCGTTGCCCTGTCCAGTTAAACCTGCACTGCCCCTTTCCTGCCCGTTTTTTTGGGACCCCCCCTACGTGGCGCGGTTCCTCAACCAGTGCACCAAAACCAATTTTAGGTCCTGGCCCTTTTGTTCACTTCTGCCGTTTCCCAGGGCAACTTTATTATCGCCCGCTCTTGGGTTTAAAACCCTTTGGGCCGGGGTTTTCGCTCTGTGGGAGAGATGTGAAAACCCCTGACAGGGGAAAACCCCAGGCGTTTCCCGAGGAAATTCCCGGGAAGGGCCCCTTTGAGTTTTCCTGGGGCCAAAAACCCCTGTGCCCTTCTTCCCTGTCCCGGTTTCCCTCAAAGGGGACTCCCCGTGGGACAATTTGCCATCCGTTCCGTTAAAATTTGGGCCCCCCGAGGTTGCCTGGAAAAAATGAGGCCCTCCCCTTTTCTTTCATTCTGGGGGGGGCCTCGATGGAAGCATCAAAGGACGGTTTGGTGGTCGTGACCCTTTCCTACCCCCCCTGGGGGACCTCATCGCTCTTGCTTCCCGGGTTTGCACCGTTTTGCTGAGAGGGGAGCTTGAGCTAGCCCGCAGCCAGTGTCCAAACCCCGGGGCCCCGCAAGCCCCCCCACGCTTTGTACCCGAAACCTCAAGCCCACCTCGCCTGAAAAACCTTTCGTTTTTCCAAGATGGGGCTTGGAGGGTCAAAAACCCCAATCATTTCCCACGAGGAACGCGCCCCCTCGACGCCAAACTTAAACCTGTGCCCGTACTGGGTTTTGGGGGCCCAAACAAATTTCCCCGAAAAACTGCCCAAATCCCCCCGCTGCGCCCCCGGGGAAAACCCCAGACCCTGGTGTTGTGGGTTTAAGTTTCCCCGAATAAAGGTGTGCCTGCTTCCGTTTTTACCCACCCAGTCACCCTACGTTTTTCATTTGGTTTTTGTTCCGAAAATTCCCGGGTCTTTGGACTCCGGCTCTTCCGAGAATTAAACCAAACCCCTCCCTGTGGAAAAAGTTCTGCCTGCCCGTTTCCTGGGCTGAAAAAAAACCCCTTTTTTTTTTCTCCCTTAAAAGGGGGATCTGAAGGGCCCGTCAGTTTCGCAACCCCGCCTGAGTCTCTAAAAATTTGGGAAATTTCCCACCAAGGACTCCCCTTCTTTTCCTCCCAATTCATCTGCCCCATTCTGCTGGGGGTTGCCGGGTTTCCCAGCTTCACAGCCCATCCCTGGACTGGAAAAGGGCGGGTTGTCCAATGGGGCAAACAGTGCCACTCCGTGCCTCACCCACCATCTGGAGCATCCCGCCCCTTTTTTTTCCCGCCCGTTTGTTTGCTTTGCCAATGGAAGAACCAGTGTGCAGCAGGAGCCTTTGGGCTGCAAAGACACCTTGCCCCCCCACCCCACCCCCGCCACTATTTCTGCTTTTCTCCCCCCGGTCCAAAAAGTTATCCGGGACAACTTGGGGGACCCCCCCTGAGGCGGGTCCTGGGAAAAGAGGAGGAGTGGTAACCCCAAATGTTTTTTGGGGACCCAGCTAGCCCAGAGGGGAGGGCCCTTTGGGGGGGGGGACTGTCCGGTTCACGCCACGGACTGTCGGGGGTCCCGTGTCTTATTCCCCGGCCGCTGCTGGACACCCCTTTTTTGGGCCCTGGGTTTTCTTAAAAAACCGTCCTGGGTCCTTCCCTGTGAAGCCTCACCATCCGCTTCCTCCCTCCCTTGGCCTGTGCGCACACCTGCTCCTTGGGGCAGGCCCGCACTCACCCCTTTATTGAGCAGTCTTCCTGTTCTGCCCTGTAACCTCTGACCCCCGGTACTTAAGGCCCCCTACCCGTACTCTTTCATTTTGTTGTTGTTTTCTGCATAGAGCTTGACCCCCCTTTCCCGTTGTGCATCTGCTGCTGTCCTGCCGGCTAAATAATTTGGCACCTGTCGGGCTTGTCTTCTTTACGCGCTCGTTTGTCAGTCCATACCCAGACTGCACTTCGGGTACCCCCGCCCGCATCTGCCCCCTCGTGCTGCGGTGGGCCCTGGGTCCACCCTGGAAATTTTGCGGGCGGGGTTCGGCATCGTTTGTCAGCGCCCCCTCCGTAACAAGAAGTTCACGAAAATTTTGAATAATCGAAAAGTTTTAGGTGTATTTTTTGTTTTTGCCATAGTGATGGCGATTGTGCAATTCGTTTTCGTTGATGTCGCAACGTCAAAATTTTCAAACGATTTCGTAGTCGACAATGAATCGCCCATGACCATTATAGTCATGGGGCAAGCAACACCTTCATTCTTACACCCCAAAAAGGGCTGGAAAGCTGGAATTAAAAAAACCACATCAGTAAAAAAAAGGGTTTTCGTCAAAATTTAGGCCCAAAACAATTAGGCAACAAGAGTCAAAGAACAAAAGTCCCCACATATTCACTATCCTGTCCCCTTTTCAACAGATTTACCCCTTAAAAACCCCATTCCCAAAAAATTAAAAAAAGGGGGAAAAGGGAGTATGAAATTTTAACCACCCTTTTACTTTAAATGGACCCTTGATTATCCAAATTCCCCGAGCCACAAACATGAGCCCCAAACCCGCATGAATCCCAATTTTAAAAAAAGTCCGGAAAAAGGAAATCTTTCAACCCCCCAATTTTTGTTGAACTGGACATTGACTAAACCCGCCCGGACCGCAGGAAAGACCCTTAAAAACCCTTTTGACCCCCCAGTTAAAAAGTACCGGAAAAAAAGAATCTTTCAACCAAACCAAAATTTTTGTTGAACGGACATTTTCTATTAAACCCGTCCCGGGGGCCCAAAACATGAGCCCCAAACCCGCATGACCCCCAGATTTAAAAAGTGCGGATAAAGGAGTCTTTTCAACCACCATTTTAGTTGGAACTGGACATTGACAATGCCTGTCCTAGAACCGCAGTATGACACGTAAACCTGTCTGACCCCAGATTAAAAAAGTGTTGAATAAAGGGAGTTTCTTTCTAACACCATTTTAGATAAACTGGACATTGACTATCCATGTCTGACTGCGCTTGACCCAAAAAAACCCGCAGAGGTGCCTTATGGACCATATCAGAAAATTTCTCAATAGAAATAAACTTATTAAAAAACAACTTGTTTCCTTTACTGCTGGTGCTAGAGTACTTGCATTCTACTGGTGACATTGTTCACCAGTGACATTAGAATGTGAAGCAAATGAAACAGATGTCCCAGTAGATCAACGAGGCCTGTCAGAAAAAATCTTCATTCTACTGTCAAGTGGGTTGGAGGAATTTACTGATCAAGGCAGGTGAGGCTGGTAAAATGGATCACGCAGGTTCAAGGTGGCCAGGGCGGACTTACAGTGGGTGCGGGTGAGAGCAAGAGCGGCGTCGTCATCTTTAACACGCAGGTTCAGCTAGCAAGTGCCCGAGTTACAGTGGGTGCGGTGACGAGCACAGGCAGGCGTCTGTCATACATTATCATGGCCAAAAAATGGCCCTAATGATGCAGCAACGAAAACATTCGTGTGCTGAAGCAGGAGTGCGAAGTGAAGTGGCAGAACAGGACCTCCAGCCTTCCTTCAGTACACAGTTATGACCTGGTTATGCGCTAGAGAAGTTTCTTGCCTTACAGAGATTGCGCAACTTGGCCACCTCCGTAATGAGTGCGGACCCAATGAGCTCTATTGGAAATGTGGTGGTTGACGCTGTTTCACTCAGGTGCCCTTTTTTTTGGCATCTTTTCTGTTGTACTCAACGTGTTGGAGGTAATTGTCTCTGTTCTTGGGGTGGTGAATGTGCTCCATACTCCATGTCCTCTGAATAACCTACATTGTTCAAGTCTTCCTGTACCTCCGTTGTACAATTCAGATGAATATTTGTATCAGCTATTTTGTACATGCAATTTTTTAGTAGTTTAATTCTAGAAAACACATTGTTAAAATAGAATGGATTCCCACCACGTCGTTGTTTCTCTTTTTTTAATTGTATTAAACTGGTTGTCTCACTACAGGGATTGCTAGCTATGTTAAAGATCTTGCAAAAACAAGTCATTTTGCAATATGTGTCCATTAACAGTGTCCAACCTATTCCTGTTTTTGACAGCACCATCACCCTTGAGCCACTCTTGACAATTGTGAAGAACAAATGTCTGTTAGCAACCACATTTTTTACAATAGGACCTTTTAGTTTTAGCTGCATTTCACAGCAACATGCCCCAAAAATTCAAAAATGACCCTTTGAGCCACTCTTGACAATTTTTGAAGAACAAATGTTGGTAAAAAATCAAATTTTTTTTTTATAATAGGACCTGTATTTAATTGTGCATTTCAAATCAGCATGACCCAAAAAATAATAAAAATGACTTCACAACCACTGTTAAAAATTGTGAGGGAGAAATGCCACTTAGAAGCCACATTTCTGTTCCAAAGGACCATGATTATAGCTGTATCTCACAGCAACATGTCACTGAAAAATTATAAAAATGACTTCTCAGCCACTGTTAAAAATTGTGAGGGAGAGATGCCACTTAGAAGCCAATTTCTTTTCCCAAAAGGGGACCATGATTTTAGCTGTATCTCCAGCAACATGACCCAAAAAGCCACTGACAATGCAAAAAATTCTAAAGATAAAGTGAGTAAATGGAATACGATTTGTCATGAAACCTTGGTGTCTTTTACAGTCTCCTCACGCAAAACCAGCAAAATGATCTTTTGGGAACTGAGAATAAAAATTGCAGTAAGAAATTATCATTTTAAAAAAAGTTTTCAAGAGGACCTTTTTTTTTGAAGAGGAATGTGAAGTAGACCGGCAACTAATCGGTGACCTCGGCAATTGGGGCCACAACATCATCAGAGATCCATGCCTTAATTATCTTGATGAAAGTCAAACGATCAACATTATCTGTGGAAAGCCGGATGCGTTTATCTGTAATGACTTCTCCGCTGTGCTGAAAGTCCGCTCAGTTTATGACGCTGGCTGCTGGGCAGGACAACACCTCTATGGCGTGGCGAGCGAGCTGGGGCCATTCATCCTTTTTTGGATACCCAGAAGTTGATTGGGTCCGGAACACATCCAAAAAACTTGGTGTTGGGAGAGCGGGATGTCGTGCAAAATTTGATCTTAAGCCTATCTATGTGTGTTGTATTTGTTCCTTGCATTATATGCATTGTTGAGGTGGTAACTAAAGATTGCCAGAGGTCACCTATTAGGCTTCTGCCACATTGCCTGCAGCCACTACGGCTACTTGGCACTCTACTGCTGTCACGTTGCTGATGTTGTTCCACCGTGACATTTGAAGAACGTGAAGCAAACGCAACAGATGTCTCCAGTTGATCAATCAGCAAGGTCTCCATTTCCTGCATTTTACTCTCTATTTGGGTGGGTGGAAGGAAAGTGCTGAGTTCTGTTTTGTACCGGGGATCCAGGAGAGTGGCCATACAGTAACTGCTGTTCATTTTGATGGCCTTAATGCGAGGATCATGTTGGAGGAAATGGAGCATCCACGCACTCATGTGAGAGATGGAGCCTTGATTTCCCAAGCCTCTGGGTCGCGGGGCCCTAGCAACTGATCTTCCTCATCTTCCTCCTCCACCTCAAATTCGCGTCAACCTATTTACAAGGCAGGGACGTCAGTAATGTTGGTGTCCAGGAATACCTCATCCGCCTCCGCTTCCTCCGGCACAGCTTCAACACATCCCTGACTTGCCTCAGATGATGCACCCTGAGAGCTGAGGCGCCACCTTGCACTAGCCCTGGATCCTGAACCACTGTCTAATGAAGACTGATAAAATTGTGAAACTGTCGGGCCTTGTGGATTCGATGGAGAGAAAGGCTCCGTGTCCACATCTGTGTCTGTCTCCTCCTCCGTCGCTGGTTGGATCGGATGTTTCAGAGTGTCCAACGAATGGTCCAGAACTGAGATCAACACAATGCTCATGCTGACAAGGGCATTGTCCGCACAGACTTTTTGGTGGCTTCTTCAAAACTGGAAAGGATGGTGCAGAGCTCTTTCACTGCCTCCCACTTTCGGTGGCTAAAAACACCCCGAGGTCCGTACCGCTGCTTGTCAGGCCAGTGTCACTTCTTTTACTGCGTAATGGCATTGCGTGCTGCCCAAATGCTTCAGAAATGTGGAGGGTGGAATTCCAGGGTGTTGCCACGTAAAACATGAGACGGTTTGTACGGGAGGCCGAGCTGACGTTGCAACGCAGCCAGGCGGGACGAAGCAGGGTGCGAACGGCGGAAGTGCGAGCTCAGACCTCGAGCCTTCCTCAGCAGGCAATGAAGACCCGGGTAGCGCTTTAGAAATTTCTGGAGGGACAAAGGTTTCTGACGGGATGTGCCAGGCAAGGGATGTGCTCCAGCCTACCGATCGTAAGGGCGGCCAGCAGATTTCGACCATTATCGCACACCACCTTGCCTGGCACAAGGTTCTTGTCACCCAGCCAGCGCTCGGTCTCGTTGCGGAGAGCCATTCACAGCTCCTGACCTGTGTGTTGATGGTCTCCAAGACAGATTAATTTCAACAGCCTGGTTTCTCTGGGCACGTGATGCCACCAGAGGACCTTGGGGGAAAGAACCCTGCACCCTCCCTGCGGTTTTGAAGAGCGTGTGCCGAGCGCTGGGGCCCCCCGTCACCACCAGAGAAATCCACCCCGCTCACCCAGTGAGTGTCTTAGAGATATAGCGGCCTTGGCCGTGTTTACTAGTTCATGTGTCGGTGGTCAGATGGACTTTGCCGGACAGAGATGCAGACAACGCGCTTGAAATTTTAAATAACACGTGGCTGGCTAGGACAGGGATGGCTTTTTCTGGCAAAGAAATGCCTGCTCGGCATCTGGTATTGGGGGCAGGCAAGGGCCATGATGTGGCGGAAAACCCCTCTGTGTCCCCCAGACGGAAAGGCAACATTTCCAATTTCAAAAGCCTGGCCCAAAGCCGACATTCAGGCTTTTGGCCCTTTGGGATGGTTTGGGTTGAAGTGTTTCTTCTGCTCCCAAACCTGGTAGACAGAAGGTGGTGCTAGACTGGCCGCTTTTACGGCGTGCAGGTCGTCAAACTGGTGGAAGGGGAAGGGGTAGGATGGGGTCTCTGGTGGTGCTGGTGGTTTCTTGGGCGATGGTGGAGGCTGAAGCGGAGGTGATCCTGATCATGACTCTGATAGACATGGGCAGCTGAGGAAAAGCTTGGTGGTGGCGGAGGAAGGCGGAGACAGAGGGCGTGACACTGGTTGATGCCCGGCATCGGTGTGGCCTTTTTTGGCAAGTGTTTTACTCCATTTCAATTCATGCATTCGTGCTTGTGACCCAGACCTGTTGGTGGTGGTTAAACACCTAAGATTCTTGCCTCTACTGATGCGTTTACGGCAAAGGCGGCATATGAAATCGCTGGGTGAATCAGAGGCATGCTCGAGAAAGGCCCCGACTTGAGAGGTCCTGGACCTTTTCGACGGCGATAAGCGAGGAGCGGTGTTTCCGATGATTGTGGCTGGCGGAATCATCTCAGCGGACTTCTGCGACCGCCCTCTCCCTTTTTGAGGCGGGAGCCGTACTGACACTACCACATCGTCTTCCTCCTCGTCCAGTGATGAAGCGCTCGCAAGCAAATTCTGCTGAAAAGACCACAATGGTGGGTACACGAGTTGACATTTGTTCTGCCTTCGCTTCATGTTGGACGTATGCTGACGATGCTGATGACGACATTTGTGGCCGTGACTGGGAGGACGAGGTCGCAAAACTGCTGGATACAGGTTGCATTAACCACTGAAGAACAGATTGGCGACGCTGTTCGTTACTGAGATTCATAGGGCCCTGACCCAGCGATGACAGGCCTGACGGTCCTGCAACCGTCGATCCTCTGGCTTGCGTGTTGTCGCCAGCACTGGATGGAGCACCTTCTCTCGTACCTCTACCTCTTTGCTCGCTTACCACTTGCATTTCGCTCCATGTTCAGAAAGATAATAATTTAAGAAGGTATGGAAGCGTTTTTGACAGTCTCTTATTAAAAGACGGCAAATCACAGCTATTCTTAAATCCCTCTAATTTCCTACAGCCAACTAAGATTAGAAACTGAAATGTTTCTAGCGAATGCCTATGAAAAGCGGTCTGGTGGAAGAACCGTAAGACAAAATCAACAGTGTTCTTCCTTAAGTCCCAGGGATTTACAACTGCCCAGTAGGACTAGGAATTGATAGTTTTCAACAAAATATCATACAAGTGCGCTATCTGCGCCAAACTGAGATTAGAGATGGGCGAATTGATTCTAACGAAGTGGAATTCGTTTAGCATTTCAGGAAAACTTCGGTTCTGAACGAAGTCGAAGTTTGGTGGGTATTCGCGTGAGTGTGTTTTTTGATTGATAAAATGCTGCGAGCAATGGCGTTACATGGGGCAAAGAAACTCTGGGAGGAAGAAGGGCATAGCCTACATGACATGTGCAGAGATGAAGCCAATCAGAGGGCGGCGGGATTCTGTGACGTCACCGCACTATATAAGTTCCCGGGCGCGACGCTGGGAGCTCATACCGCTCTCACTGTACTGAGTAGGGAAGGTGTGCCACGGCTGCTTATGATATCTCTTACTGAAGAACTCATTTTTTTTTCAGCAATTTTTGGGGGGTGTCACAGCTTGTCTCAGAGACTGCTTCTCTTACGTTCTAATTCTGATTTTGTGGGGTATTGGAACTGAAGTCCAGTTTTGCGTCAATGCAGCTGCATATAAAAATTTTTAAAGCTATCTGCTCACAGCAACAATTTAATAGCCAAGGGTTATCTAAGCCTGTTCTGTTGTATTCATTTAAAGAACAGCGTTTTTCAATCCAAAATACCCCTTCATTTCTGGTTGCTCATTTCTTTTGCGCAATTTTACATCCAGGGTTTAATTAAGAATTGTTCTGCCGTTGTGGTCACAAAAAAACTTTTTTTTTTCACTGCCAAAAAGACATTTTTCTGTAGCATAATTCATAAAAGAAGGTTAATTAAAAATTTTTTTGTTGTTGTGTAACGTAAAATACATGGCCCTTTTAACACGCTACAAAGTGGTAATTTTTGGTTGCTCAATTCCTTTGCCCAATTTACATCCAGGGGTTAATTAAGCGTTGTTCTGCCATTTGTGGTCACTAAAAGAAACGTTCTTTTCCCCCCCAAAAGACATTTTACCTGTAGCATAATTCATAACCGGGAAGGTTAATTACAAGTTTTTCTGTTGTTGTGTACCGTAAAATACATGCCATTTTAACACGCTACAAAGCTGGAAATTTTTAGTTGCTCAATTCTTTTGCGCAATTTACATCCAGGGGTTAATTAAGCGTTGTTCTGCCGTTGTGGTTACTAAAAGTAGCGTTCTTTTTCACCGCCAAAAAAGACATTTTACCTGTAGCATAATTCAGAACCGAAGGTTAATTAATTACAAGTTTTTCTGTTGTTGTGTACCGTAAAATACACGCCATTTTATCACGCCACAAAGCTGGTAATTTTTGGTTGCTCAATTCTTTTGCGCAATTTACATCCAGGGGTTAATTAAGCGTTGTTTTGTCGTTGTGGTCACTAAAAGAAACATTCTTTTTCACCGCCAAAAAAGACATTTTACCTGTAGCATAATTCATAACCGAAGGATAATTAATTACAAGATTTTCTGTTGTTTTGTACCGTAAAATACACGCCATTTTAACATGCTACAAAGCTGGTCATTTTTGGTTGCTCAATTCTTTTGCGCATTTTACATGCAAGGGTTAATTAAGCGTTGTTCTGCCGTTGTGGTCACTAAAAAAAACGTTCTTTTTCACCGCCAAAAAATACATTTTTCCTGTAGCATAATTTATAACCGAAGGTTAATTAAGCCTGTTTGTGCTTTTATATTCAGTAAAATACACAGTATTTTTAAACGGCACATACAAGTACAATTTTCTGGCCATTTGTGGAGCGCAATTTATATCCAAGGGTTACCCAAGCTTCTTAGTGGGTTCATTTGGAGTCAAATACAGGGTGTGTATTTAACATATACAGATATTTTCAACAAACAGTGTCTGTACATTTTAGAACAAACAGTTGTTCAGACAGAGAGGTGGCGGCTCTTCCCCTGCGAGTGGCAGAGGCACAAATATTCCAGGCTCAGGTCGTAGCACAGTAAGGGAACATCGCAGCAGGGGTGACTCGGTGAGGCCAGAACTGCCGGTGTCATTTAGCGGCCGTGTGCTGACTAGCAATCCAAGGGTTCTTGATTGGTTGACTAGGTCATCCACTTCCTCCCAGGTGACATCTGAGAACCCCAGCAAAGAGTTGGTGGGAACGTCAGACACAACCCTTAGTTGGCATGGCCTTGTAGCGTGTCAGCGGCCCTCACCTGTCCTCAACCCGCCTCTGTCCCATCCGGTTCCTCAGCCAGAGATCTACTATGTGGTCTGGGCTCAGCACCACTATATAGCGAGGATGAACAATTTGAGGAGGGCAGTCAGCAGCTACTTGGCAGCGATAAAATGAGGCCAATATCCCCTCCTTCTTGCAGTACGCGGCAAAGTATGGATGTGGAGAGTGGCATGGGAGGTCATGTTGTGAGGGGTCAGCCAAGACTGGTGATGAGGACAGCAGTGACGATGAAACACAAATCGATGATGATGTAGCCGACCGCACTTGAGAGCCGGGTGAAGCAAGGGCTTCATCATCGTCAGGAGAAGAGGGCGTCAGCTTGCGCATCAGGCAGCGACCCAGCAAGTGGGTAGTGTGGCCGTGAGTCAGGAGGGGAGCAGCAGTGTGAGGTCGGGAGCCAAGCGGCCACGGGGTAGAAAACCCGCTTCGCAGGTCCAACAAAGTAGCAGCACAGGGGCTCAGTGAGGCAGCGGCAGCAGTAGTCACTCAGTGCGGAGCGTTGGCGGTAAAATCATATACTTGGCGGTGTGGCAGTTCTTTGCTAAGACACCCGAATATGGGTATATGTAGAATCTGTAGGCAGAAAGTGAAGCGTGGCCTGGGAGCTAACGTTGGCAAACCACGGGCCCTGCATCAAAAACATGCAGCGTCACCATCGGTGGCCTTGGAGAAACGTTGCTCAGATGTGGGGGTCCATCCTGCCGCCACAGCAACAGCAGCAGCAGCAGCGGCCAGTGGCTCGCATGCCATTGCAGCCAGTCAAGGCTCCACCACCTCTGCAGAAGGGAGCTGTTTCTCTTTGACATCATCTCCCGGTCCAGATGCTCCTGCTCCTCGCTACTCATGGCCCCAGCAGTCGTTCAGCGAGGCGATTGCAAAGAGACAACAGTATGCGTCCAACCATCCTAAAGTGCAGAAGCGGGACCATGCTCCTGTAAAGTTGTTGGTATTTGCAGTCCCTCCCTTTCCAAATGGTGGAACTCTGCACCGTTCAGAAACTAATGGCTTGTGCCGAGCTGAGATGGAAAGTTCCAAGCCTTAATTTCTTTTCCAAAAAGGCAGTACCAGCACTTCATTAATATGTAGAACAGAAGGTGGGCCAGTCCTTGAGCTTATCGGTTTGTTCCAAGGTGCACGCAGCGCGGACGTCTGGAGCTGTAACTACGGTCAGGGCCAGTACATGTTTACGGCCCACTGGGTGAATGTGCTTCCTGCCCAGGCACACCAACAACTTGGACAGGAGACGCCGCTTTCTCCTCCACGTTGTCAAACTGCGGCTCCTGGCAGCTCATGCGTGACACTTGCCGTTTGTTGAGGCCATTCGAGGAGGCGACGTTATATGTCAGTCGCCAGGACAAGGGGGATGAGTTAACGTCATTCCACTGCTTCATGTCCTGGAACAGATGCTGAAAAATCTGTCTGGGCAGGGGACTGGAGACGTGGCGAATACATCCCACGGCCACATGAGTCCGGTGGGGACTGAAATTGAGGAGGAGGAGGACATTGGAGCAGAAGCATTGTCTGGTGAAATGAGTGGATTTTCTACCAAGGTGACAAGAGAGGAGGAGCAGGAGCAGCTGGACGAGGTAGATGGAGATGAGGAAAAACGAGGCAGATGACCCGCAAGCACCATGGCAGTATACAGTGGAGCTGGAGGCAGGGAGCCCCTCGGAGTCACTTGTGCAGATGGCCCGCAGCATACTGATTTGCCTGGCTAGTGACAGGCGAATAGTCACCATCCAGCAGAGGGATGACTTCTGGCTCTCCACCCTAGGGGACCCGCGCGACCGGTCCAACATGGGAGCCTTTTTCGCAGGCGCTGAGAGGGAGGAAAAAATTAAAAAAATATAGGGAAATCCTCCGTAGTCAGTTGGCCGCTGCCTAAAGTGCGGCATCGTCCTCCTCTGAAGGTCTGACCGGGGGATTCTTCAGTGCAACCCTACTACTGCCGCAGCTGCTGGGGGAAGGTGGGGGGGGGGGGGGTTGAGCAGTACCAGCTCCATCAGCAGCAACCTAAGACTGGAGTCACTGTTGAGCAGCTTCCTTCACCTGCCTAGTGAGGAGGGCAGTCGCCAGCAGCAGCAGCAGGACCTGGAGCAGACCCTGAACCAAGAGGTGGTGGCCTACTTGGACAGCACTCTGCTACCCCAGTTAGAAGATCCGCTGGACTTCTGGGCAGCCAAAATGGATGTGTGGCTGCAACTTGCCGAGTTTGCAATGGAGAAGTTGTCCTGCCCGGCCAGTAGTGTGGCATCAGAACGGTTGTTCAGTGCGGCGGGGGCCATCGTTACCCCAAGGAGAATCCACTTGTCCACGGGAAATGTGGAATGACTGACCATTGTCAAGATGAATCAGGCGTGGATCGGCCAGGATTTCCACACACCAATGCCTTAGGCGTGAGATTACATCAGCCATGATGCCTCACCCAAACTTTGAGAAATGAGTCTGGGTTCAAACTACCTGCATCAGCCACTATTCTGATGCCGCCACCCGCATGATGCCACACATCTGCTGCCAGTTTCTCCATCTGCCTATCACCATCTTTACCAGGGACTGGTATTGCCACCCACCTGCCACTCCATGACCTCATGCTGCTGCTGCCGTAACCTCCACACTGTGTCATGTGCCCACTCTGTGGCCTACTCCTGTTTTTGCCACCTCCAGAATGTCATTGTGCCACTGCCTGACCTCATGCTGCTGCTGTGGCTGCTGCCGTAACCTAAACACTGTGTCATTGTGCCACTCTGTGGCCTACTCCTGTTTTTTCCACCTCCAGAATGTCATTATGCCACTCTCTGACCTCAGGATAGTTCAATTGCAAGTTCCTGTCACTCCCTGAGATGTTGTAGTCTGAACGGACTCCTAGTGAGGTAACATGTTAGTGGTTAGGGACTCACCTGTTCTGGGATCCCCTTGACGCTATTGGGAAGTGAGCTTAATACAATCTTTGATCAAGAACTGTAAACTAAGAGTCCCAGGTTTTTCATATTTTCCTTAGCAGTAATGCATTTCCAATATTCCTATATACCTTGATGTTTCACTTAGTTTTTAGTGTGCCACTGATTTTTGTATTAGACTCATGCTGCTGCTGTGGCTGCTGCCGTAACCTCCACATTGTTTTATTGTGCCACTCTGTGGCCTACTCCTGTTTTTTCCACCTCCAGAATGTCATTGTGCCACTGTCTGACCTCATGCTGCTGCTGTGGCTGCTGCCGTAACCTACACACTGTGTCATTGTGCCACTCTGTGGCCTACTCCTGTTTTTGCCACCTCCAGAATGTCATTGTGCCACTGTCTGACCTCATGCTGCTGCTGTGGCTGCTGCCGTAACCTCCACACTGTGTCATTGTGCCTCTGAGGTCTACTCCTGTTTTTGCCACCTCCAGAATGTCATTGTGCCACTGTCTGACCTCATTCTGCTGCTGTGGCTGCTGACCGTAACCTAACACTGTGTCATTGTGCCACTCTGTGGCCTACTCCTACCCCTGTTTTTGCAACCTCCAGAATGTCATTGTGCCACTGTCTGACCTCATGCTGCTGTGGCTGCTGCCGTAACCTACACACTGTGTCATTGTGCCACTCTGTGGCCTACTCCTGTTTTTGCCACCTCCAGAATGTCATTGTGCCACTGTTTGACCTCATGCTGCTGCTGTGGCTGCTGCCGTATCCTCCACACTGTGTCATTGTGCCACTCTGTGGCCTACTCCTGTTTTTGCCACCTCCAGAATGTCATTTTGCCACTGTCTGACCTTATGCTGCGGTGGCTGCCGCCGTCACCTCCACACTCTGTAACTGATGTTGCCACCTGAGCCCTCAGCTTGTTTTTTTCCACCTGTCGCTGCCATGACTTTATCAGGCTGCATTCCCCCTTCAGTTTTTTAGTCAGTTTTGCCCTCTTAAGTGCCCAGGGATTTTTATAGTGAAGCGATTCTAAGAGTGGCGGCAGTCATATGCGTGTCATACTAAAACACAACATTGTATGAAGACAAAACCAAGCTCCCTCTGCATATTTAAGCATGGCACAATGTTCTACAGCACCCTGCAGGCTCTGTGCAGCCTGGAAATTGCTGTTTTTTAATGCAATTCGTTCCGAAGTAATTCGGACCGAAACAAATTTTGTCGGAAAATTCAGCGAAGTCACCGAATCGAATTTTTGAGAAATTCGCCCATCTCTAACTGAGATTCAACGAGCGCAATAAAACTATTCAGAAGTTACACAGATGAAAAATTGCATTTTTTGGCAATGGCAAACAAGAACAGTTGCTAGAAATTTTTTCTATCAGAATTGTCGTACAATGTGGCTATTTGAAAAAAACTAGGGCCGTGCCACGTGCAATACAGCTATTTAAAAGTTATACGGATAACAAACGGTGGTTTTTGCACCAATGAAATACACCAACAGTAACTACGAATTTCTGTATCCAAATTTT